>JAENPR010000908.1:0-262171 GCA_018135685.1 Themeda triandra | reverse complement strand
TGAGAAAAAATTTCAAAAATTTTGAAACACCGAATGCGAACTGAAGGGGGTCTTACGCGTGGAGCTTAGCCCGTTATCTCCTGCGCACATTATGGACTTTGGCTGGGTGTGGCCAAGGAGATATTACGGTAATATCTAATTCGGTTTTGGCGATCCTCCTTCTCTCGGAACGGTGGGTCTTCGCTAATACACAAAGCGGGATCATAATCGTGATGAGAGAGAAAGTGGACCGTGTTCAAGACCCATTTTACACACAAGATCCAAGTTGTCCCGGGGAAGTTTTTGGCCCATGTTGGGGTTGTGTACCGCTTCATCGTACGGGCACCATGCGTACGCCCTTTCCCTATCCAGTCGCCACCACAAACCGAAACCACGGCAAGTCGACGTTTCTCGTTGGTGTGCGACTAGAGCAAACCGATGGCGGTGCGGGGTGGAAACGGCGGTGGCTTTGGAGAGCGTGGCTATGGAAGAGGGACGATTCCAACCGGCTTCCAGCCCCTAGAGTTTGAACCGGGGTTACCGGAGGCTATGGCGTCGTACCGGTGGCCATCACCATGGATGTGGGCAAGGGTACACCAATGGAGGCGGTTTTGGAGGCCATGAAGGATACGACTACGGGGCGGCTACTATGATCAGGGTATGGGCAACACGCCCCGGGCCGTGGTCGTCGCCCCTACGAGAATATTTGGTGGCCTGGTCATGGCGGGGGGTTTTGCACGAGTAGCCATTCAATGGGAATGCTCTGGGAACCACCCTGCTATGGGTGGACACCAAGAGCTGCTCATCCTCAACGGCGCCCATTGGGGGTGCTCCTCCACGGCAGGTGCCCACAATCCCTAGACAGCGATCCGAGGTTGCTTCGGGTAGGCGAAGCTGGGGAGGCACGGCGCGCTTCAAGGAGCGCTACTGCGCTGCCCATGCGCACGGCCCTCGGGACGGTGGCCTGCATCGGCCTGTGGAGGGGCACCGTAGTCGGCACGCCACGACCATGGTGGTGGACCCGGCCCCCAAAAGGTTTGTTGCAATTCCCAATGTTGTTGCGAGATGGAGAGATGATCTATGGCTGCAGGCTTGTGCTTCCATCCGGCGGTGGGAGATGAATAGATCATTAGGCTTGATCAATCCTTGTTCGTACCTTTTCTTTGTAGTGGATCTTGATGGAAACATGACACTATTTGGAGAAAAACTTGTGTGTGTTTGAGAACATGGTTTAAATTTGCTTCCGCACTTTGAATTTGAAAATTAGTTTGTGATAACTTAATTTGAGCACTCTTTGTAATAATTTTACTTGGAGCTGTTGTAATGATCTGTGATGGCATATGTTGGGAAACGATCCGAGATGTATGTGGCCGTTGGTGAAATCCTTCGAGATTTCCGGACCTCTGCGGGCCCAGTATAATTGTGGTTTACTACTTAAGCTGCCACGGTGGCTTGATTTGTGCAGTAATTATATTAGTTGGTGGGATTGTTACAATCTCCTCCACTCGGCCATACCAAGGCCGCCATGTCCTCCTCACCTTTCGGCCCGGTAGAGTGCTTGGTAGACCCCCGAGCACAGGCCTCCAAGTTGTATACTCCTCCAGGACCTTGCCACTCCTCGTCAATTGGCGCGAACCTTTCAGTATTCCGGCCCGTTGTCGTCGGTGGTCTACGGGGTCTATAAACAACGGGTTTAATACATTGTTGTCAATGAACAAATTCACGGTAGCATTGTCGGGTTTATACCTTGATCCGGTTAGACGGCACGTCCATGGCGTCCTTGATCCCTTCTCCATGGCGTCATCGGGGATTTCTTCATAGGAGGTGTAGTCTTCACAGACCTTCAGTAATAAGAACGCGCGGCCTGGGAAGGCGGGGCCTTTGCCGCGGAGGCTCCCGGGAATTTCCTCTACCGGTGATGTTGGAGCACTTGGCGCGCCGGCTGCCCGGTGGCGTGGGGTGCGCGGGCGACGAGTTGGTTCCGGCGGAGTGGGATAACTTTGCCTCTCCACCCTCTCCTCCGCACATCGCTCTTCGACGTGTGGCGCAGCGCGGCTGGTGGCATCCGTCTCGCCCGAAGCCCGGCTCTAAGGATGGCGGGTCGGGTTGAGCGGGTATCCGCGGGTTTTGGAGTGCAGCGGGTTCGGGTTTGGGGCTAGTTTTCACCCGATTTTCGGGTTCGGGTACCCAAAGCGTTTCGGGTTCGGGTTTGGTTTTCGCCCGTGGATATCCAATGGATATCCAAAATATGAGTATATATATGTGAATGTGTGTGTATATATATATGAATATGTGAATATGTGTATATATTTCCACGGGTTTCGGTATTCATTCGGGTTTCGGGTATCCGTTTGGGTTTTGGGTACGCGGGTTTGGCTTTGGTTTTGAAATTCCACCCGAATCGGTTTCGGGTTCAGGTTCGGGTTCGGGTTTTGACTTCGGGTTTTGGGTTTGGGTGCACGGAGACTCCACCGATCCGAACCCGACCCGTTGCCATCCTTACCGGCTCCCGGCCCGGCACCGCTCTTCAGGGCCCGGTGGCGTAGGCTCCCGTACCCGTCAAACTTTGAGCCGGGCTGGTACCCGCCCTACTACAATGGACAAAACATACGTCGATATTTTGTATACAACAGTCAACAACCGCAAGGCATGTAAAAAATTATCGGCAAAATCCGCCCTTGAACTTTGGTGCCCCCTCCGGTCCCGCTCTGGCTTGGTGGGCCTCGGGACTAGTCGGGGCGGGACTTGTTGCCCCACAGGGGCCCGCCGGCCCCCGCCCGACGGTCGCACTCGTCTTTGGCGTCTCCGGTGCGGCGGCGGGGGTTGGTCCGGTGGCGGTGGTCGGCACGGTCCTCCTCGGCGACCTCCGTGGGTTCGCTTGGGGTGGCTTTGAGCAGCCACCCCGTCACCGGCCGTGCTTGGCACATGCGCGGCGGTCGGCCAAGGTAGTGAAGTCCTCGGAGTCAGGACTCGTGACTGCTGGGGCGGCTCTCTTGCTGCCACCTCTCAGCACCCCCATGCCACCGAGGTCTAACTTCCCTCCGGTAGCAAGGGTGGTTGGCTTCTTTTTCCTCTTGGGGGTCGCCCGGACATTGGGCATTTTCCCGCCGCATGATGCTGCCCCTGGTGGTGGTTCCCACCACAACATCATCATCATCATCGAGAACTAAGGTCCTCGACCTCATCCTTATCGCGGTCCTCGGTGGACGGCCCTGACCTTGCGAGGCCTCACCTTCGGCCCTCTCCACGAGGCACCCCGGAAAAGTAAAGGGTGCTACGTCCCTGTTTACGGACAATGTACTATTTAGGATCACAACAGTGCTATGAAATACTACATCAAAGCACAAAAAACTTGTACAAATTACCTCTGGTGGTGGGTTGCTATGCCTGAAGGGCTCTGCTCAGTTCTCAGGAAAAGCAGTGCTTTACTTGTACTTCTCGAACAGCAACCTTGCCCGGCTTATGGTGTACCCCGGTGTGAGTGGCTTTCTCCGCCATTTCCCGTCTTTGGGTACGACAGCCGATCACTATCTGGCATAGTGGGTTTGTCCTCTCTTTACTTGTGCACACGATGAGCCAACCACGAGTAGGCCACCGGTGCTCCATTCACCTTCTTGTTGTCAATGAGCTCTAACAGCTCCTTCACTGCGTATCATCAACGGGTGGTCCCTCAGGCCACCTAGGATTGGCCTCCGGGATCGGTTGACATCACGGGGCACCCGCCTCCGGCAACATGTTGGCTCATGTAGAACCAACGCTTGTTCCAACCCTTGGAGGCGGACCCGAACTGCTGCCCAACCATGAGGCAGCCAGCCCATCTGGAACCGGATGCCGCATCCTCCGGCGACACAGGGACCCCCGGTCTCTACCCCCTTCTTAGAAGAATGAAGAAGTGGTGGAGCAGTTGAAATGGGGGGTCCCCAAGAACATCTAACAATACGCGATAAAAATCGCCACGGTTAAGATGGAGTTGGGGTCAGTTGCATATGGAGATCACCCACCATATCCATAGGTCCCAAAGGAACCCATTGGCGTTTGCCCCAATCCGCGAGGCACGGAAGTCCTCGAACACCACAAACTCACCTTCGTTCGGTGCGGCTCGTCTTTTCCACGCGGCTCCCTCCCGAGGCCCATCTCGAACGACGAGGTAACCCTCATCGGCGAGAGTTTGCGGAGACTCCCACACGGAGGGACGGCGCACCCACTCCGGAGGCCGCGGGCCGGCAGATCGCCCCCCCGTCGCCTTCTTGGCCGTCTTCTTCACCATCTCCCCCGCGGTGGTGGTGCGGATGAATGCGGCGGCGAAACCCTAGACGGGATGCGCGGTGGCGGTGGATCTGTGGCGGCTCACCTACTCGAGTGGCGTTGCTCGATCGGCTCGCTGCGCTCACCGACGGTTGCTCGCTATGGATGTGGCGGCGGTGGTTTTTGCGCGGCGTGGTTTCGCTCTCGTGCACGCGGAATGCGGAGCGCTCGGAAGCCGCTCAAGAGTGGGAGTAGAAATGATTGCGGAACCGTCTCTCTCCGGTGGCGGTTGCTATTTATACCAATCGGATGACGTGTCATTGACTTCACAGGTTGGACCCCTCGACTCATGTGAACGCCCCATTTATACCAATTGGATGACGTCACATGGGCGTATGCTCACACATGCGGCCGACGGTTATTTTACTACCTCGATAAAATATATAATGGGCCTAGTACCTTTGTCGATCTTGGTGGGCTGCATTTTCTAACACAGGGACTGCCTGCCCGTTCCCTGGTGGTCCTTTTTCGGCACCATATGTCCTCGGTTCATGAATTCTGAGATTCTCTTTCCTAAACGAGAGGGCCGTAGGTTCGGACTTATTTCATCATTGGTGATTGCGATCGGATTTTTTCTTAAAAGTTCAATATAACATATACTATCTTCCATCGAACTTGGGGACTACGTGGGCCCACGTCACCTCGGCGGTGACTTAGGGCCTATTGCTATCGCCTTTCAGTTCTGGTAGATTTTCTTCCGATGGTTCATGTTGAGCATTCCTATGACATTTTCTTGTCATGTGTCAACGTGGGCCCACGTCTCTGGACGTTAAAACAAATTTTCTTCTTCTTTTTGAGCATCATACATCTTTCGACAGGTCAGTGGTTTCTTGACGAAATCAGTGGTCAGGAAGCAGACTGCATGGAAGGAGCTTCGCGCCACGTGATCTGCGACTTCACTGGTCGGCACTACGTGGTCTGCGAATTCACCGGTTGGCACTACGTGGTGCACACCTTCAGCGCATTACGTGAAGTCTGCATCTACCTGCTTGGTATAGGTTAAGACGGCGACTCCCTCAAGATACATGGTGCTCGGGGACTAGGCGTGGGGGTATAAACCCTATATGCCCACATAGACAAGTCTCGGGGCCGCTCGGCAAGACGGTCCGGACCGGACAGTCGGGCCCATTACCGACCAGGCTGGTGGGGTGGATGACAAGACAAAGCCGTGGTCCGCAACCGATCGGGGGAGGTGGATCGCGCACAAGGATGCTTGGCCTGCAAGTAGACTTAGTCGGTTAGGTTAGACGAGTCCTCCGAGGACACGACATAATGTGACCGACCCCTTTACGTGTACCCTTGGCTGCTCGGCTATATAAGGCGGCCAAGGACCCCATAGAAGCGGCTATCTATTCTACGGCATCCTAGATCTAGAGAGCTTAGCACCTCATTGTACTCGGATACTTGATAACACAGCATAACACGAGAGCGGGACGTAGGGTATTGCAGCTTCCGAGCGGCACGAACACAGGTAAACCATTGTCTCCTTGGTTCGTTTTTGTTTCTCAACGTCCGGATCGCGGATCTTAACCTGCCCTTGCCGAAGTTCTACTACCGTGGGGCATCCCGTGGTAGGCTGCCGATTAGCCATAATCGACACAACAAAGCGAGAAGAGAGAGTTTGAGGGGTTAATTGAAAAAACACAAGCCATGCTGTCATGCCATATCAGCAACAAATGCCTACATGTATTATATGGACCCGCGGTACATTAATTGACAAGTTTAGGGACCAAAAATATATTTTACAAGTTCGTGGGCCTAAGTGGCACACCCATACAAGTTCAAGGGCCACTCTGTATTTAACTCCTTTTATATAATCATCTATCTGTAACATATCATATCATTAATAAACGCAATAGATTGGCATCCATTTTAACCTCTGTCGGCATGCTGCTGTTGTGCATCGCCGTGACCTTCTTGCTGGACTGCTCATCGGATGACATGGAGAAAAGGTGGGGTTAGGAACCGGACTACTAAGGGTTTTGGCTCACTACTATAGGGCAGAGATACAGTAACACCAAGTTATGTTATTATATGTTTAAAAAAGTGTTACTAGCTCTCTTAGTAACACATTTTGTTTGTGTTCCATTAGGTCATGTTACTATAGACTAGTTTATTATAACACATCTTCTTATCTATAGGAATATTTGTTTAGTGTTACAATTAATTTTGTTGTATCAATTTTTTGTTCTCTAGTACTTCACGCTATGGTAGAAAACATAGTTTGTAACACATTTATTTATCTATCGGAACACTTATCAAGTGTTATGATGATTTTTCGCCATAACACTTTTTTTTTAAGTTCTAGTAACACTTCGATATTGGAATACATGGTTTGTAACACTTGTTTATACACTACTACAAAAACGATTTTCCACAACGAACCCCAAAAGGCCTCCGCAGCGGGCATTTTTTGCCCGTCGGGCATTTTTATTTACCGCAACGGACACTTTTACCCGCTGCGGTAAATCGATTTACCGCAGCGGGCATCTTAAGGCGTCCGCCACGGTAAATGCCCTATTTACCGTGACGGGCGTATTAAGATGCCCGCTACGGTTAATTGATTTACCGCAGCGGGCAACTTTAAAGGCCCGCCACTGTAAAGGCCGTGGCCCAATAAACCTACCAGCGAGGCCCATATCCAAAGTGTCTCATCGGGCTTATATATATGCGGGTTAGGGTTTCCAATCCTTCACTTCCCTTCACTACTCCTCCCGGTGAGCGCCGCCGTCCCTCTCTCGTGCCGCTCATTCCTCTCTCTCCCCTCGATGCGCGAGTGCTCGGCCTCGGCCCCCACGGTGGCGCTCGGAGCTTGGCCCCCGCAGCGGTGCTCGGCCCCCTGCGCGACGCTCGGCCCCCTGCCGGACTCGCCGCGTGGACAGCGGGCGGTGGGTCTGCCGCCATGCCACGATCCGCCACGCGCCCGTCGATCCGGTTGTGGCGGTGGCGGCCCGTCGTCGCGAGGAGTCGGCGCGGCTCATCATCGTGTCGAGGCTGCGGAGGCGCGCCGGCGCGAGATTGAGGCTACGGCGCGCGCCGGCAACGGCGCCTTCTCCGGCCGTGCCGCCTCCACTAACGCGGCACCACCGAAGAGAGGTACCTCCGCAGCATGCCCCTTCTCTTTCCTCCTCACGTGCGAAGTCGAGCACCTCAAACCCTAATGGCCCCTTCTCCCTTCCGGATCCACGGCGACGGCGGCTCCTAGATCCATGGCGCGGCGCCCCGGATCCACACGGCGGGGCAACCTCCTCCTCCGCGGATCCGGCAGGGCGACCTCCCGAGGGCGGCGGATCCGGCGGGGCGACCTCCCCGCGGCGGGTCTGCGAGGAGGAGACCCGGGTGCATCCAGCTAGGTGTGGTGCCGGCAGCTCGTCGATCTAGGTGAGCGCGGCGGCTTCCTTCACCGGTGGTGCGGCGACGGCGACCGCGTGAAGATCCTGGTGGCGCTAGGGTTTCCGAAACGGGCTCGCCGGTGGGCTTTGGATTTTTTTTTGTTTTTTCCATGGATTAACCGTGGCGGGCAACATAGCGCCTCTGCGGGTAAATACATTAACCGCAGCGGGCGCGGGCCCTGTGCGATCAGGCCACGATTAACCGTGGCCTTACGTCGGCGCGGCGCTAATGCCCGTTCTTTGTTAATGGTTTTGCCCACCGCGGTTAATATTTGTGTAGTAGTGATATCTATTGTACCATACTAAGATTATATGAAACGAATATTTATTTCGCCTATTCCTATGGCACACGGATTATTATAGAATCACACAAACATGGCACTTTGCAAAATCACATAAACCACATATTTCAATAATCACAGCAAGATCCACATATCATTGGATGATTTCAAACATAGTACATGTTCAAATCAAACCATAGTATCTGTACATAATGATATGGATCTAGAAAGAAAAAATTCAATAACTAGCTAGAATTTATGAATCCCATTGCTTCTTCTTCCATATCTATACACATCGATGTAGTAATTCAACCATTAATCACCTGCAAAGAAAATGTAAGATTCCAAATTAGGCCATAAATAAACATTGATGTAAATTTTAAAATGGTTGCTAGTTTGAACATACAAACATCAAAGGAGGCAATTGGGATTCCTTTGGCATGGATACCGCACCCAGTTTCTGTCCTTTAGCTGCCCATCGAATTTAAGATGCAAGTGCTTGTGGTCGGCGCAGTCATCCCTCTGCAACCATAGAAGCACGGTATGGTGATCGCGTGATGCACGAACGGAGCGCCGGGGGATCTGCCACCATAGAACTCCGCCAGGCTGCAGCACGAGAAGGCAATTCGTTTCCTATTAGTCGTGATCCACTGTCCTATAATTAGCATGATCATCGAAAGAAGGAAGGCAATCCAGGTTGTTTCCTAATTACGTGGGGGCATGCACGATCGCCTTCCTTTGAGGGTGTGGGCGCACGTACCAAGTCGGGTGTCCATTGACGGGACCGAGCTTCATCACACCGGGCAGAGCGAAGCGAGCAACGTACGTGGCTCCACCGGGTAGAGTCTGATCTTGGTAATTTTTAGTGGTCAGATTTGTACATCATATACTACCCATTTTTCATGTTTATTTTTCAGGGACAAGGTTCGGTTGTCAAGCTTATTCTTTATGCTCAGGGACTGGATCGAGGATCATTGTTAAGGTGGTCATGCCACTTGGTACATGGACTTCACCTCCGATCAGTTGGGCTACTCTCGGAGCTTACCGACCTGTTGGTCCAACTGCTCGTCGCTCGGCTCGGTGTGACGCACAACCTCGCGTCGTCTCGGCTCGGTGTAATTCACCGCACAGCCTCGTCCCCGTCTCTTGGCTTGGTGTCATGCACCGCACAACCTTGTCTCCGTCGCTCGGCTCGGTGTCACGCACCGCACAACCTCGTCTCCGTCGCCCGGCTCAGTGTCACGCACCGCAGAACCTCGTCTCCGTCGCCCGGCTCGGTGTCACGCACCGCACAGCCTCGTCTTCGTCGCTTGGCTCGATGTCACGTACCGCACAGCCTCGTCTCCATCACGCGGCTCATTATCGGAGATGGCTCATCCCACAAGATGAAGACGCGTGGGACACAACGTGCACCGTACGGTATTGTAATAGTACCAAATAGGCTACTTTACTTGTAAACCTATCCCTTCAGAGTATATAAGGAGGGACAGGGACCCCCTCAACTCAAGTTGATTCAAAACAATACAACTGAATAGAGCACATGACATAGGGTATTACGCTTTATAGGGGCCTGAAACTGTATAAATCGTTGTGTCTCGTGCCTCTGTTTACATATAGCTCCTATTCTAAGCGCACCCTCGCTAGGCCTGTGGTAGACTACCGCCGAAAACATGACTAGAGTTACTGGTTGGTTCATAAAACAGCGATAGGGGTCTAGAGCAGTGATAAGACATTGTACAATCCAATGTAGGTGAGATATGTAAGGTTAAAAATAGGTAGAATCAAGTGAAAATAGCATATGACTCCCATAGCATTATCAATTGAGATGTGCTACTAAAAGATTTTTTTACAAGAGAGAACCTCGACTTTTACTGAAAGCCAAATGTCAGATACAGAGAAGTAAAGCTGGGGTTCCAGCGTACAAGTATTTGAACCAATTCTACTAAAAGATTAGACCAGTACCTATTGATAGATGTATAGATTTTTCTTGCGAATAAAGATACTTCATTAAAAATTAAATAGTGTCATTACAAGCAAGTGACTCGACAAACTCTGGAAAGGAAGAAAAAAAGACCTCACTCCGACCTGACCGAATAGCAAAATGAGCGAGCTGATGCGCTACATTATTTTGATTCCTACTAATCTTAACAATTTCTACCGTGTGGAGTTCTTCCATCTTCATCCTTGCCGCCAACAGAACAGACCATTTGATTGAATGGTCCTGCGAATGATTCTTCAGCCTGTCAGCGATCGTCGCACAATCGGTCTCTAGCAACATAGGAATGTCAGGCCAGCGCGCCGCGAGAGCAAGCCCTTCACTACATGCAACCACTTCAGCCTCCTCCGCATCCCGGCATTGTCGAAGCACTCTCCAAGCCGACAGCTTGGTATGCCCTTCATGATCCCTAATAATCACACCCACTGCACCAGTACCAGACTCAGGGAGAAAAGCTCCATCGACATTGATCTTGAGCCAGCCTGGTTCAGGCGGAGACCAGAAGTTTTTAACTTGTCGCCCCCTACCAGGCAGTTTGCTGCTCCCAACCAAGGCACAACGCTTCCGCTTCGATTTTTTAGATGGCATCAGGACAGACGGCGGACAGACGGGATCACAACCAGGGCACGAGGCCTGACAATCATCCAACTTGTAGTAACACAAGGGTTTCGGTTTTTGCGTCAAGCAACAATAGCAATCATGTCCTGGACACTGATGCAATGTACAAAATTTCAGTGACACTTTATTCTCAATTGGAGTTGCATTGGTGAGGATATATCCCAGGCTCCTTTCATATCCAACACTGAGCTCCTGATGAGGACGAGCTGTTCATCAAGTATATATGAGAACATATGGGTAAAAACAAGGATAAGTATTAGCGGAAAATGAAACACTTACATTGCACAGGGAATAAAAAGAGGAATAACATAAACAACAGGGCACCGCACATGTTCCTCGAATACATGTTGGATTGCAAATTATCTTATCTGACAGACCTTACGCAATTGTTGCTTTAGGATTTGAGTGGCACACATATATATATACACATATACACACACAAACACACAAAGTAGCGACATGAGTATGGAAACTCATCATATGTTTCCTATATGGTTTGTAATTTTTAATAGTAGCTTTTTATTTTTTAGCCCGAAAGAGAGGTAATATTAATTTTATTTATTGCACCCCTATATGACAACTTGATTTATTGCTCCTACATTTTAATTAGAACTAATCAATTTCTAATATTAATTTTATTTATTATGCCCCTATATTCACACACTAGATTTATTGCCCATACATTCTAATTAGCAATAATCATTTTTTTCTATCCATAGTCAGTTTGGCGTCCCCCAACTAGGATATTCTCAAGCACTAGGAAGAGGGCTTGCAAATCGGCATTGACTCGGAGCGATAAATCTAGTAGTCAATATAGGGTTGTAATAAAGGAAATCAATATTAACTCCTATTAAGGCCAGCAAATTGGAGAGTACTATGACAAATTACGCACGGCAAAGGAAACCGTGGTGGGATTCCTTACTTGTCCGCCGCGGTTAACCGCGGCGGGCTCTGGCAACTGCCTTGGTCAGCGGTAGCATTTGTCCGCCTCGGTTAAGCAAAAGTGCTCACCACAGTTAAGATTTCTGTAGTAGCGGTGACAACACTGCTACACAGACCTATCACAGCCACTTAGCAACCTACCTATCACAGCCACTTAGCAACCTCTGTCACAGTCGAATTTTGGCGTCCACAGTAAACAATCGACAGTGATAGTGGAAGTCATCATGGTCACCGTCATTTTGTTTGCTGATACGTTTGTGTTGAAGCAACCATCACTGTCATGTGGGTTAACGAACCACTTGCGTAGTAGTTGCCATCATATTATCGTTGTAATAACCCAAAAATCCCAACTACAAATTTTTTTCTCAAAGAGCCTTGAGTGTTGTTGTGACATGTCATCCACCCCTAATCATGCTCTAACAAACCTCACATGTCTTGCACAAGCATCACACATAGTTACCATATGTTCAATGTTTCATTTGTTATATATTTATGTCTCACAAGTTATACAGTAATGTTGCATATGGTACCCATCAATGTTTCATTTAATTTAAACATGTGATTTGGTTCTTCATTGGGTTTATGTAATGATTAATAAAAAGGACCAACAATATTTATTTATATAGTAAATAAACAACTACTACATGGGAATAATATCCCAACATATCCCAATAACCTATACATATAAGTTAGAGAGAGGGCAGTCCCGGGTCGGAGTGGAGGTTGGTCGCCGTGCTCGATGACTAACACTGGTGCCTTCAACAGCAAAGGCGCTGATGCCTTCCCCGGATCCACGGAGAGGATGACGAAGAGGCAGCTGAACGTCGTGCTGCTAGAGGAGAGAGGAACTCGCCGAGAAAGTGGCAGTGATGGCCGCTTTGTGTCAAAAACCCAAGAAAGTTCATGCTGTTCAACCACAAGAATCGTTTGTGCAGCTCGGGGGATCCGGTCAAGGTTTTGGACTCGTCCTGATTATCAAGAAGAATCGATGACGAGGAGGATTTGTCAAGGCTAGAGTTCATCCACCGCGAGTGAAGCCGGCTTCACGGTCGACGAGCTACTTCAAGCGGAGAAAGCTCTAGCATCGGGTAATAATCCATGTTCTGCAGATTTTAATTTAACAAACACCATTGTGTCAACAATGGTGAAGAATCATAAAGGTTTTGGTGGAGCTCCTTGGCAGGGGCCATTGCCGTCGCCCCGCAAGATGATCACCGGTGCTTTGTCCGGTTGTTCTCAATCGCCGGCGGCAAAGTCTATGGGTGAGAAAAAATTCAAAAAATTTTGAAACACCGAATGCGAACCTGAAGGGTCTTACGCGTGGAGCTTCCCCGTTATCTCCTGCGCACATTATGGACTCTGCGTGTGGCCAAGGAGATATTACGGTAATATCTAATTCGGTTTTGGCCGATCCTCCTTCCTCTCGGAACGGTGGGTCTTCGCTAATACACAAGCGGGATCATAATCGTGATGAGGAGAAAGTGGACCGTGTTCAAGACCCGTTTTACCCGGACAAGATCCAAGTTGTCCCAGGGGAAGTTTTTGGCCCATGTTGGGGTTGTGTACCCTTCGTCCCGTACGGGCACCATACGTCGCCCTTTCCCTATCCGTCGCCACCACAAACCGAAACCACGCAGTCGACGTTTCTACGTTGAGGCTGTGCGACTAGGCAAACCGATGGCAGTGCAGGGTGGAAACGGCGGTGGCTTTGGAGGGCGTGGCTATGGAAGAGGGCGATTCAACCCTGGCTTCAACCTAGAGTTTGAACCAGGGTTCGGAGGCTATGGCCGTCAGTACGGTGGCCATCACCATGGATGTGGGCAAGGGTACACCAATGGAGGCGGTTTTGGAGGCCATGAAGGATACGACTACGGGGGCGGCTACTATGATCAAGGGTATGGGCAACACGCCCCCGGAGCCGTGGTCGTCGCCCCTATAGAATATTTGGTGGCCCTGGTCATGGCGGGGTTTGCACGGTAGCCATTCAATGGGAATGCTCTGGGAACCACCCGCTATGGGTGGACACCAAGCCGCTCATCCTCAACAGCGCCCATTGGGGGTGCTCCTCCACGGCAAGGTGTCGCAATCCCTAGACAACCGAGATCCGGGTTGCTTCGGAAGTGGCGCTTCAAGGAGGCACAGCGGCGCTTCAAGGAGGCGCTACTACTGCTGCCCATGCGCCTGGCCCTCAGACAGTGGCCTGCATCGGGCACAATGGAGGGGCACCCGTAGGTCAGCAGGCCACAACCATGGTGGTGGACCCAGCCCCACCAAAAGCTGTTGCAATTCCCAATGTTGTTGCAGATGGAGAGACGTTCTATGGCTACTGCCCGACATGCTTCCATCCGGCAGTGGGAGATGAATAGATCGTGGGCTTGATCAATCCTTGTTTCGTACCTTTTGCTGTAGTGGATCTTGATGGAAACATGACACTATTTGGAGAAAAACTTGTGTGTGTTTGAGAACATGGTTTAAATTTGCTTCCGCACTTTGAATTTGAAAATTAGTTTGTGATAACTTAATTTGAGCACTCTTTGTAATAATTTTACTTGGAGCTGTTGTAATGATCCTGTGATGGCATATGTTGGGAAACGATCCGAGATGTATGTGACGTTGGTGAAATCCTTCGAGATTTCCGGACTACCGGGCCCGTATAATTGTGGTTTACTACTTAAGCGCCACGGTGGCTTGATTAGTGCACGGTAATTATATTAGTTGGTCGGTTACGTTACAATCTCCTCCACTCGACGCCGCAAGGCCGCCATGTCCTCCTCCCCGGCGTCGACGGCGTGCTTGGTAGACTGAGCACGGGCCTCCAAGTTGGCCTTCTCCTCCCGGAGGACCTTGCACTCCTCGTCAATTGGCGCCGAACCTTTTAATGGTCCGGCCACGTTGTGCGTCGGTGGTCTACGGGGTCTATAAACAACGGGTTTAATACATTGTTGTCAATGAACAAATTCACGTAGCATTGTCAGGTTTATACCTTGATCCGGTTGGACAGCACGTCCATGGTGTCCTTGATCCCTTCTCCATGGCGTCATCAGGGATTTCTTCATAGGAGGTGTAGTCTTCACCCACCTTCCTGGTAATAAGAACGCGCGGCCTGGGGAAGACGGGATGCGGCGCCGGAGGCTCCCGGGGAATTTCCTCTACAGGTGATGTTGGAGCACTTGGCGCAGCTGCCGGTGGCGTGGGGTGCGCAGGGCGACGAGTTGGTTCCGGCCGAGGAGTCGGGATAACACCCTGCTCTCCCCCGCTCCTACGCACATCGGCTCTTCGACGTGTGGCGCAGCGGCCGGTGGCATCCGTCTCGCCAAGCCCCGGCTCTAAGGATGGCGGGGGTCGGGTTCGGGCGGGTATCCGTGGGTTTGGGTCCGGCGGGTTCGGGTTTGGGGCTAGTTTTTCACCCATGATTTTTCGGGTTCGGGTACCCAAAACCTTTCGGGTTCGGGTTTGGTTTTTCGCCCGTGGATATCCAATGGATATCCAAAATATGAGTATATATATGTGAATGTGTGTGTATATATATATATGAATATGTGAATATGTGTATATATTTCCATGGGTTTCGGGTATTCATTCGGGTTTCGGGTATCCGTTTGGGTTTTGGGTACGCGGGTTTGGCTTTGGTTTTGAAATTCCACCGAATCGGTTTCGGGTTCAGGTTCGGGTTCGGGTTTTGACTTCGGGTTTTGGGTTTGGGTGCACGGAGACTCCACCCGATCCGAACCGACCGTTGCCATCCTTACCCGGCTCCCCGACCGGCACCGCTGCTGGGGCCGGTGGCGTAGCTGCCGTACCCGTCAAACTTTGAGCCGGGCTGGTACCCGCCCTACTACAATGGACAAAACATACGTCGATATTTTGTATACAACAGTCAACAACCGCTAGGCATGTAAAAAATTATCGGCAAAATCCGCCCTTGAACTTTGGTGCCCCCTCCGGTCCCCGCTCTGCTGGTGGGCCTCGGGACTAGTCGGGGCGGGACTTGTTGCCCACCTGGGGACTGCCCAGCCCCTGCCCAGATCGCACCTCGTGCTGGCGTCTCCGGTGCGGCTGCGGGAGTTGGTCCCGGAGTGGCGGTGGTCGGCACGGTCCTCCTCGGCGACCTCCATGGGTTCGCTTGGGGTGGCTTTGAGCAGCCACCCTCGTCACCGGTGTTGACCTCGTTAACTCATAAAATTAACCGTCAACTTAACATGCAAATGGACCTATTTATAAATACTTGATAGATATAGGGTTACCACTTGACGGAATTCCACGAGTTTTGGTGAATATCTATTTCTGCGGGGTGGCTTGACTGAAAATCAACCAAGATGGCCCACATGTCGGGTTTACATAGAGAGAAAGACCGAACGGGTAAAAAAGTATAATCTAGAAGACTCCGAAAGGCAACACACGAAAACACAGGGCCCACTGGCATGGCACGGTCGGCCGACCCGACTGGGATGGGGAGTCGGCCGACTCCCCCACTCCACCAATCGGTGGAGTCTCGCGGATCCCGCCTCTCCACCGACTTTGAAGATCAATAATTATCGTCCATTTAGGTCGGTTTGATCCGAGGGTGGTTAATCCTAGGGGCTATATAAGCGAGCCCACGGCCCCTGGATAAAACCCTAATTCATTCTCCAATTCATTCAAGACTTCAATCCAAAGAGAGAGTTAGATAGAGAAGGGTCCCTCGAATGGATCTATCTCTATAGGGTATTAGTATCAAGAGAGATTGAGAGAGTATAGAGTGGAGGTAGATTTGGAGGAAGCCCGCCTGTCGGTGTCTCCTCTCCGGTGTACTGCGGGATCAAGTCTCCCTAACCCGAGGCTTGGTTTTGAGAATCATTCGGCAATTCAACTTCTAATACTAGTAAGTTCGTTGTTATTATTGTTCTTTGGTTTACAAGTTTACTTTATTCGCTTCGCGTTGGGAATAGAGTAATCGTTCTTTAGCATAAGCGTGGTGCTTAGGCTAGGTTCACTTGTAGATGCTCCCTATTCGGCCGGAACCGTGGTAGTAGTGAGGGAAGTGACAATCCCTTTATTACCTTTATAATCCACTTCCCGTTGGTAGGTAAGGTAGGTCCTTTGTGCCCGGTTTAGCATCCTCTGTGGTGTCTATTCCTCGGTACCCCCTTAGAACAGTAGTCTCAAAGCTTGCCATAGGTTAGAAGAAGACCGACGAAGGAGTTCTCTCTATATCGCTTAATTCTCACTTGACTAGCAGCCCGGGGTAGTAGTAAAGATCGGGTTAGTCTATTGCACGTTTTCTCTTAGCGGATAAAAACAAATACGATACTCGGGACTTATCTCCGGGTGAAGTGCTCACCGATATCCGTGCGCTTGCGGATTATTTCTCTTGATTCTTTCGTGTGCGTATCTAGTGTCAACAAGCATTTCGGCGCCGTTGCCGGGGACAAAGACTCGGCTGCCTTAGATAACCTAAATCTTGCTCTACCTTGTACCTATACTTTTATCTTTTTCTTTTACTTTACTTTTCCGTACATTTTATCTTTTTCTATCCTTATGGATAATTCAAATTCCATTTCTATCTTTCAATTTTCGCACCCACGGAGACCGGCCTAGTGCCACATGAGTCATCACAACCTATTCAAACACCTAGCTATAGGCTGAGTCCGCGGTTGATTGCATTGGTCCAAAGCCTATCCTTTTCAGGAGAAGGAGACGAAAACCCTTACCTTCACATTAGAGACTTTGAGCAAACATGTGGCTTGTCTTCGCATAGAGGGCATGTCCGACAAAACCCTCCGTTGGAAGCTATTTCCTTTCTCGTTAAAGGGAAAAGCTAGACAATGGTATGATAAAGCTGTAGGTAAGCAACAAGGAGATTGGGGGTCCTTACGCTCCAACTTTTGCCTAGATTTCTATCCCATCTCCCAAATCGTCGACCTTAGAGTCAAGGTTCGACTATTAAGCAAGAACCACGAAGAATCTTTGGCCTCATCCTGGAATCGTTTTACTACATTTTTAGCATCGGGCCCGGACCTTAGTCTACCGATCCCATTCTTTTACAACACTTTTATAAAGGTCGAGTAGAGACGGTAGAAAATTGCTCGACACAACTTCGGGAGGATCATTCTTGCATATCTCTGTGAGAAAGCAAGATCAATCCTAGACCAAATCCTATCCAGTGAATTAGACTACCTCCTAGAAGTAGAACCTCAAGTAGGCGAAGACAAACATTTGCGAGATACACCATCCACCTCGGCTAATCCATGTCTTGAGCAAGAAAAGGAAGACATTCCACTTCCGATTTTATGCTAGATATTGAACTGATCTGTTTTCCGATTTTGGAAACATCTTCAATTATCACAAGGTGAAGAAGCCACAAGGCAAATATCACCCAATAAAGCCATGCAATATTGATGAGGATATTCCAACAGGAAAAACCTCGGGAAAGTTAGTGTCTGTCATGAGCAATGAGTGGTTAGAAGAGTCGAGCTTTCCTCGAAATAATTCGGTTGGATTCATCTTCTCTTCCCATTCATTGCATGATTAACAATGATCGCATAGACGCTCTCTACAATCCGGTTGTGGGTATAAATATCATGTCTACCACACTAGCAAAATATTTGCAAAGAAACATGACATTGACCCCAACGGTGAAGTTCATAAGAAATCTTTCAAGACAAATTCTTCCTTGTTTAGGGATCCTACATGTCCTACCACTCCGGGTAGAAGGAACCCTTGTTCACTTAAGCTTTTATGTCTTTGACATAGGGGATTTCCACACATTGATAGGACAACCATTTAGAAGACTTCTTTATGAAGGACAAACTGGGAAGCTTAACATTTGTTTAGGCAAGAAACTCCGGTTTCAATGTCCATCTCATACTCTTTAAATGCTATGACCGAGCCCCATCCACATTATGATCCACTTGGAGGAATTTAGAGCGGCCTCTCTAGAATTCCTAGTGAAGCCGAAATTAGAAGATGAAGCTAGATTCTTCATAGAAGAAGAAGCGACCCATACGAGAATGAACCATTAGATGAATTTACTTTACCACCTAGGCCTCCTATCGAGTTCAAACCTTTACCGGCCGGTCTTAGATATGCCTTTCTAGGAAATAATCCGAGACACTCCTGTCATCATAAGTGATACTCTCACTCGGGAGCGAGACTTTTCGCTTAATGGCTGTCCTAGAAAAACATAAGAAAACTTTTGGCTACTCACTCTAGGACCTCAAAGGAATCGGTCCCGCCCTTTGTACCCATCGCATTCCCACGGATCCGATATTCCACCATCCGAGAGAACCCCAACGTAGACTCAATAATGCGATGAGGGAAGTTGTTAAGAAAGAAGTTTTAAAGCATTTTGCACGCTGGGATTATTTACCCCGTGCCACACGGTGAGTGGGTCAGCCATTTGTCCAAGTTGTGCCAAAAAGGGAGGCATGACTTGTTGTCCAAAATGAGAAGAATGAGTTAATCCCACAAAGAACCATCACGGGATGGCGAATGTGCATAGATTATAGAAAGCTTAATAAGGCAACAAGAAAGGATCACTTTCCTTTGCCTTTCATTGATGAGATGCTTGAGCGATTAGCCAACCATTCTTACTTTTGCTTCCTTGATGGATATTCTGGATATCATCAAATCCCTATCCATCCTAATGATCAAAACAAAACGACCTTTACATGCCCTTATGGAACCTTTGCTTACCGTAGGATGTCTTTTGGGTTATGTAATGCACCGGCTTCTTTTCAAAGATGTATGATGTCTATATTTTACGATATGATTGAAAAGATTATGGAAGTTTTCATGGATGATTTTTACGTTTTATGGAAAAACTTTTGATGAGTGCCTTGAAAACATAGATCGAGTTTTGCAAAGATGTGAGGAAAAACACTTAGTCCTTAATTGGGAAAATGTCATTTCATGGTTAGAGAAGGAATAGTGCTAGGACACTTAGTGTCCGAAAGAGGCATCGAGGTAGATAGAGCCAAAATAGAAGTTATTGAACAAGCGCCTCCTCCTATCAATGTGAAAGGAATTAGAAGTTTCCTTGGTCATGCTGGTTTTTATCGTAGATTCATAAAAGATTTCTCTTTCATCGCTAGACCTCTTACCCGCTTATTGGCTAAGGATGTTCCTTTTGACTTTGATGATGCTGCTTACAATCATGTGAGATTCTTAAGAAAGCGCTTATTTACGCTCCAATCATTCAACCCCACGATTGGACTTTACCTTTTGAAATTATGTGTGATGCAAGTGACTTCTGCTTGTAGGAGCGGTGTTAGGATAGACTAAGGATAAGAAGCATCATGCAATAGCTTACGCTAGCAAAACTTTGATTGGACCTCGGCTTAATTATGCTACCACGAAAAAGAGCTCCTAGCTTTGTTGTCTTTGCTATTGATAAGTTTAGATCCTACTTAGTGGGTGCCAAAGTGATTGTTTACACTTGATCATCTTTGCTTTAAAATATTTGCTCACTAAGAAAGATGCTAAACCTCGATTGATAAGATGGATTTTATTACTCCAAGAATTTGATCTAGAAATAAAAGATAAAAAGGGAGTAGAAAACTCATTTGCCGATCACATGTCTAGAATGCGGTTGAGAAACCACGGGAACTACCCATCGACGACGCACTCCGGGACGACATGCTCTACGGAATCAACGGATCGACCCCTGGTATGCGGATATTGTTAATTTTATGGTTACGGGTTACGTACCACCGGAGGCAACAAAAGGAAACTTATCCGGGGAGAGTCGTACTCACATATGGGATGAGCCCTACCTCTTCCGAGTGTGCTCGATGGCACCGCTCGGAAGATGTGTGCCCACCGAAGAAGGAATCAAAATCATTGAAAGATGCCACTCATCACCATATGGAGGCCATTATGGGGTGTTCCGTACACATGCGAAGATTTGGCAATGCGGATTTTTCGGCCAACAATGTATGAAGACACAAAAGATTTCATTCGGAGATGCGGTCCTTGTCAAAGACATGACAACATTAACTCAAGAGATGCCATGCCACTTATCAACAACCTTCGAGATCGAGCTCTTTGATGTTTGGATTTCATGGGACCATTTCCACCGTCGAAGAAATGTGAATACATCCTCGTAGCGATAGACTATGTGTCCAAATGGGTCGAAGCTCGCCATGCAAAAGGCGAGATAGCTCAAGCTCTAAAAAGATGTTCGAAGAAATAATATTCCCAAGATTTGGAGTCCCAAGGATAGTCATAAGTGATGGAGGATCACATTTCATCGACAAACGCTTTGAGCAATACTTATTGAAGCATGGAGTACGCCATAATGTTGCTACTCCGTATCACCCTTAGACAAGTGGCCAAGCGAGACATCAAATAAGCGAGATCAAGAACATTCTTCGAGAAGACGGTGAATGAAATGGGAAAGCGCATGGAAGGACAAGCTTCGATGCACTTTGTGGGCATATCGAAAAGCATACAAGACACCCATTGGGATGTCGCCATATCAAGCTGGTCTATGGAAGGACTTTGCCACTTACCGGTAAAGCTGGAATTCAAAGCTCACCTTGGGCCATCAAGAAGTGGAATATGGATCTAGAAGCGGCGGGAGAGAAGAGGAGGATGCAAATCTCTCGAATTAGAAGAATGGAGAGAGAAAGCCTATCACAATGCCAAGATATACAAAGAAAGAGTGAAAAGATGGCACGACAAGAGAATTAAGATCAAGGAGTTCACACCCGGAGACAAGGTATTACTTTTTAATTCCGGGGTCAAACTCTTCGGGCAAGGAAAGCTTCGAAGCAAATGGGAAGGACCGTTCGAAGTAGTAAGCTCATCATCGCATGGAGCCGTTACGCTTCGCAACAATGAAGGTACGATATTCAAGGTAAATGGTCAACGCCTTAAAATATTTTTAGAGCCCATTGAGGAAATAGGTGAAATAGGCGAATTAAACTTCTTTCTCAATTAGGTAGTTGGGCCCGACCTTTTTACTTTTCGTTTTTCGGGGTCCGGGGTATTTTTCCGAACGACAAAAATATGCTAATTAGGTTGCGAAAAGCCCCGCGGGGGTCCACCGCGAGTCGGCCGACCCATAGGGGGAGTCGGCCGACCCATGGACTCCCCATTCACCGCCAACTTTTGCATTCGTGATCCTTCCATACTCTTCCTTCAGAATTTTTGCCGATTAGGGTTTTTGAGATCACGTTGACGCGTTATCCCTTCGGAGATTCCCTTTAGATGCCCTTTAGATGCCTCTCCATCCCCCCTATATAAAGAAGCCCAGCCTCAAGCCAACCTCATTCCATCTACAGCCTCCTCCTCCTAGCATCAAGCTTGCTACGCAGCAATGGCGAAGTCAGAGCCAGAGAATTTAGATAGGAGATTGATCCGCTTCGGGATTGATCTCAACACCATCCCAAAGGAGGAGCCCAAGTCCAAGGCCATCATTCTAGCTGAGCCAAAACCCCTAGCATCTATCCCTCCAAAGCCTCAAGCTTACAGCCATAGCTACTACGCCCAACCATTCATCGCTGCACCCAAGCCTTTGCTCCTAGATGGACCTCCACCAAAGGGTCCTATTGTGAAGCTCCCGAAGGGCACCAAGATCCTCCCTCCTAAGCACAATGAGATGCTTATGGGAGTGAAGACCAACAAGCAAGGAGAGATCGTCTCGTGCTAAGTATAGCACCGGAGAGCGCTCGTATTTCGAGGGAGTCCGTGCTCACCCGAGCAAAGTGAAGTTCGTCCCTCCGAAGGAAGCCCCGAAAGCGCTCTCGCCGCCTCGAAGCTCCAAGGAAGCGTCGCAAGACCGTTGCGGACTTAGAGAAGGAGTTAGATACTCGGCGCGACGTTATTGCATCTGCTGGAAACGCTCAACATATCCGGAAAGCGATAGCATTGTCACTCTCATAGATAGACTTCGTGCGCAAGAAAAGAGGACGGATAAGTTAGAAAAGAGGTTAGATGCTCTAGAGAAGCGCGTTGATTAGATGAGATTTATCTTAGCATCAGAAAGGCCTAGTATGTTTAGATTAAAAGTTTTAGTTCGCAAGAGTGCTTAGTTAAAGTTTAGTTCGATCTTAGTTCCTTTCAATACTTGTAATCCAGGCCTTAATGAAGATGAAATAAAGTTTTTAGTTATATTTATTATTGCATATATGTTGCCTCTTTTGTCTCCACCTTGTTGTGAATGAAGATAACAGGAATCTAGTGTGGGGGAGACAACCGATGACGAAACTAATGGATATCAGCGAACCAGCAAAAATATTTGAGAGTATACGATGTGAAGATCACGCACGACGAAGCGGACCCCGAGGGGCCACCTGCCCGAGTCGGCCGACCCACATATGGAGTCGGCCGCCCATGGGCTGGCCCATTTGGCTCCGGCTTTTCGTCCACGGTCGAGTTTGCTTCCCTACATTCCAAAATTTATACCGATCATGTTTTTCCGATTCGTTTGGGGAACACTTTGAATTAAATCATCTGCTATATATATTGAGAAGATAGATTATTTTAATCATGACCCCAAGATAGACTCACACCATGATAATTCCCAGGGAATCTCTCATTCTGTTGGGAACGTTATTTTATAGGGACCCCATTTTACTTAAGTTGTTGAGGACAGTGATATAGCAAGAACCATGAGAACCTGATTTCTTGATGTCTAGTTGCTTGGAGACTTTCTTTTCGAAAATCTTAAAATGATTAGCTATACTTCTCCTCTGTGGTTATAAATGCCTATAGAGCCTCGTCGACAAAAATTCTGAAAGACCAGCACATAAGCTTTTTATTTGTGTTGAGAATAGTCTTGGCGGTATTAGAGCCTTAGAGAAGGGTCTCTTACTCATATGATCAAGTGCACTTACACCCACATATATCTGCTGCTCCTACACTGGGAGTACGCAAAAACATGCTTTCCGCCATTCATCCATCTCCTACACTGGGAGAAGGATACATACACTTTCTAGGATTTCTATATGCTCCAAGGATTGTTATCATCATCCAGCTGTTGAAAAGAGATTATTATTGTCATCATCATCATCATGTTCAAGAAAGTTATTGTGTCCAAGATTGAGGCATGGGCTATGCAAAAATAATGTTGTTAAAAAAAAAGAAGAAAAAAAAAGAGAGAAAAGAGATAGCCCATGAGCTCCAAAGTATTCTGATCCCAAGAAGGAAGTTCAAAGAAGCTCAAAGAGCTATTCAAGAGAAAGATCAAGCAAAGCAATGTTCAAGAGAAGAGTGTGCAAGAGAAGGAAGGAGCATTATTATCATCAATTTAGCCACCAAATATTCCACACACTTGCACACACTTGATCTAGAGTAAGGTCCCCTCTCCTTGGTTCCCGTTTTTGACTAATCAATATGCGCGAGTAAAAATGCTATTCCTTGAAATACCTTAAAGCTCCACATAAGCCTTAGTAGAATAGGAGGCATACCCTTTCACATGCCTCAAGTGAGTTCCAAAAATACCACATACATTGAGAGATTTGAGTGCTCTATACTTAATGGTGAGATCCACAAATACCACATATAAAGAGTGACTCGAGTGTGCTACATGATGGAGAAGGGTAAGCTAAGTTTCTTTGCAAAAATATTATAAAACCTCCGAGTGACAGGATTGACAGAAGAAGGATCTCTACTTCGCGCTGTTCCATCTTTCAACTCCCCAAAGATCAATGGTAGACACTTTGAATCCCGCAGTGCAGGTATGATCAGGGATAATCTAATGTTGATGTCTTAGTTTGAGTCTATGCTTAAAGTAATCCATCCTTTTCCTCGAGACGAGTAAAAGACAAGTGTGGGGGAGTTTGTTGACGGTCGTTAACTCATAAAATTAACCGTCAACTTAACATGCAAATGGACCTATTTATAAATACTTGATAGATATAGGGTTACCACCGACGAAATTCCATGAGTTTTGGTGAATATCTATTTACGCGGGTGACAGTGAAAATCAACCAAGATGGCCCACATGTCGGGTTTACATAGAGAGAAAGACCGAACGGGTAAAAAAGTATAATCTAGAAGACTCCGAAGGCAACACCGAAACACAGGGCCCACTTTGCACCGTGGCGGTCGGCCGACCCGGGGGATGGGGAGTCGGCCGACTCCCCGCTCCACCAATCGGAGTGGAGTCTCGCGGATCCTGCCTCCACCGACTTTGAAGATCAATAATTATCGTCCATTTAGGTCGGTTTGATCCGAGGGGCTGTGGTTAATCCTAGGGGGCTATATAAGCGAGCCCCGGCCCCCGGATAAAACCTAATTCATTCTCCAATTCATTCAAGACTTCAATCCAAAGAGAGAGAGTTAGATAGAGAAGGGTCCCTCGAATGGATCTATCTCTATAGGGTATTAGTATCAAGAGAGATTGAGAGAGTATAGAGTGGAGGTAGATTTGGAGGAAGCCCGGCCTGTCGGTGTCTCCTCTCCGATGTACTGCGGGATCAAGTCTCCTAACCCGAGGCTTGGTTTTGAATCATTCGGCAATTCAACTTCTAATACTAGTAAGTTCGTTGTTATTATTGTTCTTTGGTTTACAAGTTTACTTTATTCGCTTCGCGTTGGGAATAGAGTAATCGTTCTTTAGCATAAGCGTGGTGCTTAGGCTAGGTTCACTTGTAGATGCTCCCTATTCGGCCGGAACCGTGGTAGTAGTGAGGGAAGTGACAATCCCTTTATTACCTTTGTAATCCACTTCCCGTTGGTAGGTAAGGTAGGTCCTTTGTGCCGGTTTAGCATCCTCGTGGTGTCTATTCCTCGGTACCCCCTTAGAACAGTAGTCTCAAAGCTTGCCATAGGTTAGAAGAAGACCGACGAAGGAGTTCTCTCTATATCGCTTAATTCTCACTTGACTAGCAGCCCAGGGGTAGTAGTAAAGATCGGGTTAGTCTATTGCACGTTTTCTCTTAGCGGATAAAAACAAATACGATACTCAGGACTTATCTCCCGGGTGAAGTGCTCACCGATATCCGTGCGCTTGCGGATTATTTCTCTTGATTCTTTCGTGTGCGTATCTAGTGTCAACAACCAGCCCGTGCTTGGCACATGCGCCGGCGGTCGGCCAAGGTAGTGAAGTCCTCGGAGTCCGAGGACTCGTGACTTGCTGGGGCGGCTCTCTTGCTGCCACCCTCACTGCCACCCCCGCCACCGAGGTCTAACTTCCCTCCAGTACCAAGGGTGGTTGGCTTCTTTTTCCTCTTGGGGGTCGCGGCAGACATTGGGCATTTTCCCGCCGCATGATGCTGCCCCCTGGTGGTGGTTCCCACCACAACATCATCATCATCATCAGAACTAAGGTCCTCGACCTC
The DNA here is from genome assembly GCA_018135685.1 of Themeda triandra. NCBI lineage: Eukaryota > Viridiplantae > Streptophyta > Magnoliopsida > Poales > Poaceae > Themeda > Themeda triandra. Next base: position 236,391 of record JAENPR010000908.1, on the reverse strand, counting down.
ATCCTTATCAGCGGTCCTCGGTGGACGACGGCCCGACCTTGCGAGGCCTCACCTTCGGCCACTACTCCACGAGGCACACCGGAAAAGTAAAGGGTGCTACGTCCTGTTTACGACAATGTACTATTTAGGATCACAACGGTGCTATGAAATACTACATCAAAGCACAAAAAACTTGTACAAATTACCTCGGTGGTGGGTTGCTATGCACGAAGGGCTCTGCTCGGTTCTCGGGGAAAAGCGGTGCTTTACTTGTACTTCTCGAACAACCTTTGCCCGGCTTATGGTGTACCCGGGCGTGAGTGGCTTTCTCCGCCATTTCCCGTGCTGGGTACGACAATCCACTATACTGGCATAGTGGGTTTGTCCTCTCTTTGCACGGCTGCACACGATGAGCCAACCACAGGCCGGCCACCAGTGCTCCATTCACCTTCTTGTTGTCAATGAGCTCTAACAGCTCCTTCACCTGCGTATCATCAACAGGTGGTCCCTCCGACCACCTAGGATTGGCCTCCAGGATCTGGTTGACATCACAGGGCACCCGCCTCCCGGCAACATGTTGGCTCATGTAGAACCAATGCTTGTTCCAACCCTTGGAGGCGGACCCGAACCTGCTGCCCAACCATGAGGCAGCCAGCCCATCCTGGAACCGGATGTAGCATCCTCCAGCGACCTGGGACCCCTCGGTCTCTACCCCCTTCTTCCGAAGAACGAAGAAGTGGTGGAACAGATTGAAATGGGGGGGGTCCCCAAGAACATCTAACAATACGCGATAAAAATCGCCACAGTTAAGATGGAGTTGGGGTCCAGATTGCATATGGAGATCACCCACCATATCCATAGGTCCCAAAGGAACCCATTGACTGGTTGCCCCAATCCGCGAGGCACGAAGTCCTCGAACACCACAAACTCACCTTCGTTCGGGTGCGGCTCGTCTTTTCCACGCGGCTCCCTCCAGACGCCCATCTCGAACGACGGCAGGTAACCCTCATCGGCGAGAGTTTGCAGAGACTCCCACACGGAGGATGACTGCACCCACTCCAGGCCGCGGGCCGACGAATCCGCCCCATTCGTCGCCTTCTTGGCCGTCTTCTTCACCATCTCCCCGACGGTCGTGGTGCGGATGAATGCGGCGGCGACAGAAACCCTAGACGGGATGCGCGGTGGCGGCTGGATCTACGCGGCGGCTCACCTACTCGAGTGGCGTCGCTCTGATCTGGCTCGCTGCGCTCACCGACGGTTGCTCGCTATGGATGTGGCGGCGGTGGTTTGCGCAGCGTGGTTTCGCTCTCGTGCACAGCGGCGGAATGCGGAGCGCTCGAGAAACCGCTCAAGAGTGGGAGTAGAAATGATTGCGGAACCGTCTCTCTCCGGTGGCGGTTGCTATTTATACCAATCGGATGACGTGTCATTGACTTCCTGGGTTGGACCCCCTCTGACTCATGTGAACGCCCCATTTATACCAATTGGATGACGTCACATGGGCCGTATGCTCACACATGCAGCCGACAGTTATTTTACTACCTCGATAAAATATATAATGGGCCTAGTACCTTTGTCGATCTTTGGTGGGCTGCATTTTCTAACCTGGGACTGCCTGCCGGTTCCTGGTGGTCCTTTTTTCCAGCACCATATGTCCTCGGTTCATGAATTTACAGATTCTCTTTCCTAAACAGAGGGCCGTAGGTTCAGACTTATTTCATCATTGGTGATTGCGATCGGATTTTTTCTTAAAAAGTCCAATATAACATATACTATCTTCCATCGAACTTGGGGACTACGTGGGCCCACGTCACCTCGGCGGTGACTTAGGGCCTATTGCTATCGCCTTTCAGTTCTGGTAGATTTTCTTCCGATGGTTCATGTTGAGCATTCCTATGACATTTTCTTGTCACGTGTCAACGTGGGCCCACGTCTACGGACGTTAAAACAAATTTTCTTCTTCTTTTTGAGCATCATACATCTTTCGACAGTCGGCGGTTTCTTGACGAAATCGGTGGTCGGGAAGCGGGCGCTTGGAAGGAGCTTCGCGCCACGTGATCTGCGCGACTTCACGGGTCGGCACTACGTGGTCTGCGAATTCACCGGTTGGCACTACGTGGTCTGCAACTTCACTGCATTACGTGGTCTGCATCTACACTGCTTGGTATAGGTTAAGACGGCGACTCCCTCAAGATACATGGTGCTCGGGGACTAGCTGTGGGGGTATAAACCCTATATGCCCACATAGACAAGTCTCAGGACTGCTCGGCAAGACGGTCCGGACTAGACAGAGTCGGGCCCATTACCGACCAGGCTGGTGGGCTGGATGACAAGACAAAGCCGTGGTCCGCAACCGATCAGGAGGTGGATCGCGCACAAGGATGCTTGGCCTGCAAGTAGACTTAGTCGGTTAGGTTAGACAGAGTCCTCCGAGGACACGACATAATGTGACCGACCCCTTTACGTGTACCCTTGGCTGCTCGGCTATATAAGGCGGCCAAGGACCCCATAGAACGCGGCTATCTATTCTCTGGCATCCTAGATCTAGAGAGCTTAGCACCTCATTGTACTCAGATACTTGATAACACAGCATAACACGAGAAGCAGGACGTAGGGTATTACGCTTCCGAGCGGCCTGAACCTGGGTAAACCATTGTCTCCTTGGTTCGTTTTTGTTTCTCAACGTCCAGATCGCGGATCTTAACCTGCCCTTGCCGAAGTTCTACTACCGTGGGGCATCCCGTGGTAGACTGCCGATTAGCCATAATCGACACAACAAAGCGAGAAGAAGAGAGAGTTTGAGGGGTTAATTGAAAAAACACAAGCCATGCTGTCATGCCATATCAGCAACAAATGCCTACATGTATTATATGGACCCGCGGTACATTAATTGACAAGTTTAGGGACCAAAAATATATTTTACAAGTTCGTGGGCCTAAGTGGCACACCCATACAAGTTCAAGGGCCACTACTGTATTTAACTCCTTTTTATATAATCATCTATCTGTAACATATCATATCATTAATAAACGCAATAGATTGGCATCCATTTTAACCTCTGTCGGCATGCTGCTGTTGTGCATCGCCGTGACCTTCTTGCTGGACTGCTCATCGGATGACATGGAGAAAAGGTGGGGTTAGGAACCGGACTACTAAGGGTTTTGGCTCACTACTATAGGGCAGAGATACAGTAACACCAAGTTATGTTATTATATGTTTAAAAAAGTGTTACTAGCTCTCTTAGTAACACATTTTTGTTTGTGTTCCATTAGGTCATGTTACTATAGACTAGTTTATTATAACACATCTTCTTATCTATAGGAATATTTGTTTAGTGTTACAATTAATTTTGTTGTATCACTTTTTTGTTCTCTAGTACTTCACGCTATGGTAGAAAACATAGTTTGTAACACATTTATTTATCTATCGGAACACTTGTCAAGTGTTATGATGATTTTTCGCCATAACACTTTTTTTTAAGTTCTAGTAACACTTCGATATTGGAATACATGGTTTGTAACACTTGTTTATACACTACTACAAAAACGATTTTCCACAACGAACCCCAAAAGGCCTCCGCAGCGGGCATTTTTTTTGCCCGTCGGGCATTTTTTATTTACCGCAACGGACACTTTTACCCGCTGCGGTAAATCGATTTACCGCAGCGGGCATCTTAAGGCGTCCGCCACGGTAAATGCCCTATTTACCGTGACGGGCGTATTAAGATGCCCGCTACGGTTAATTGATTTACCGCAGCGGGCAACTTTAAAGGCCCGCCACTGTAAAGGCCGTGGCCCAATAAACCTACCAGCGAGGCCCATATCCAAAGTGTCTCATCGGGCTTATATATATGCGGGTTAGGGTTTCCAATCCTTCACTTCCCTTCACTACTCCTCCCAGCTGAGCGCCGCCCGTCCCTCTCTCGTGCCGCTCGTTCCTCTCTCTCCCCTCGATGCGCGAGTGCTCGGCCCCGGCCCCGACGGCGCGAATGCTCGGCCTTGGCCCCCACGGTGGCGCTCGGAGCTTGGCCCCCGCAGCGGTGCTCGGCCCCCTGCGCGACGCTCGGCCCCCTGCCGGACTCGCCGCGTGGACAGCGGGCGGTGGGTCTGCCGCCATGCCACGATGCCGCCCTGCAGCCCGTCGATCCGGTTGTGGCGGTGGCGGCCCGTCGTCGCGAGGAGTCAGCGGCGGCTCGTCATCGTGTCGAGGCTGCGGAGGCGCGCCAGCGCGAGATTGAGGCTACGGCGGCGCGCCGGCAACAGGCGCCTTCTCCAGCCGTGCCGCCTCCACTAGCAGCAGCACCACCGAAGAGAGGTACCTCCGCAGCATGCCCCTTCTCTTTCCTCCTGTGCGAAGTCGAGCACCTCAAACCCTAATGGCCCCTTCTCCCTTCCAGATCCACGACGACGGCGGCTCCTAGATCCACGACGACGGCGCCCAGATCCACGACGGCGAGGGCAACCTCCTCCTCCGCGGATCCGGCAAGGACGACCTCCCAGGCGGCGGATCCGGCGAGGACGACCTCCCCGGCGGCGGGTCTGGCGAGGAGGAGACCCCAGGGTGCATCCAGCTAGGTGTGGTGCCGGCAGCTCATCGATCTAGGTGGCGCGGCGGCTTCCTTCACCGGTGGTGCGACGACGACGACGTGAAGATCCTGGTGGCGCTAGGGTTTCCGGAAACGGGCTCGCCGGTGGGCTTTGGATTTTTTTTTGTTTTTTCCATGGATTAACCGTGGCGGGCAACATAAGCGCCTGCTGCGGGTAAATACATTAACCGCAGCGGGCGCAGACGCCTATTGCGATCAGGCCACGATTAACCGTGGCCTTACGTCAGCAGCGGGCACTAATGCCCGTTGCTGTTAATGGTTTTTGCCCACTGCGGTTAATATTTGTGTAGTAGTGATATCTATTGTACCATACTAAGATTATATGAAACGAATATTTATTTCGCCTATTCCTATGGCACACGGATTATTATAGAATCACACAAACATGGCACTTTGCAAAATCACATAAACCACATATTTCAATAATCACAGCAAGATCCACATATCATTGGATGATTTCAAACATAGTACATGTTCAAATCAAACCATAGTATCTGTACATAATGATATGGATCTAGAAAGAAAAATTCAATAACTAGCTAGAATTTATGAATCCCATTGCTTCTTCTTCCATATCTATACACATCGATGTAGTAATTCAACCATTAATCACCTGCAAAGAAAATGTAAGATTCCAAATTAGGCCATAAATAAACATTGATGTAAATTTTAAAATGGTTGCTAGTTTGAACATACAAACATCAAAGGAGGCAATTGGGATTCCTTTGGCATGGATACCGCACCCAGTTTCTGTCCTTTAGCTGCCCATCGAATTTAAGATGCAAGTGCTTGTGGTCGGCGCAGTCATCCCTCTGCAACCATAGAAGCACGGTATGGTGATCGCGTGATGCACGAACGGAGCGCCGGGGGATCTGCCACCATAGAACTCCGCCAGGCTGCAGCACGAGAAGGCAATTCGTTTCCTATTAGTCGTGATCCACTGTCCTATAATTAGCATGATCATCGAAAGAAGGAAGGCAATCAGGTTGTTTCCTAATTACGTGGGGGCATGCACGATCGCCTTCCTTTGAGGGTGTGGGCGCACGTACCAAGTCGGGTGTCCATTGACGGGACCGAGCTTCATCACACCGGGCAGAGCGAAGCGAGCAACGTACGTGGCTCCACCGGGTAGAGTCTGATCTTGGTAATTTTTAGTGGTCAGATTTGTACATCATATACTACCCATTTTTCATGTTTATTTTTCAGGGACAAGGTTCGGTTGTCAAGCTTATTCTTTATGCTCAGGGACTGGATCGAGGATCATTGTTAAGGTGGTCATGCCACTTGGTACATGGACTTCACCTCCGATCAGTTGGGCTACTCTCGGAGCTTACCGACCTGTTGGTCCAACTGCTCGTCGCTCGGCTCGGTGTGACGCACCGCACAACCTCGCGTCGTCTCGGCTCGGTGTAATTCACCGCACAGCCTCGTCCCCGTCTCTTGGCTTGGTGTCATGCACCGCACAATCTTGTCTCCGTCGCTCGGCTCGGTGTCACGCACCGCACAACCTCGTCTCCGTCGCCCGGCTCAGTGTCACGCACCGCAGAACCTCGTCTCCGTCGCCCGGCTCGGTGTCACGCACCGCACAGCCTCGTCTTCGTCGCTTGGCTCGATGTCACGTACCGCACAGCCTCGTCTCCATCACGCGGCTCATTATCGTGGCTATACATGGGTCACACCATCGGAGATGGCTCATCCCACAAGATGAAGACGCGTGGGACACAACGTGCACCGTACGGTATTGTAATAGTACCAAATAGGCTACTTTACTTGTAAACCTATCCCTTCAGAGTATATAAGGAGGGACAGGGACCCCCTCAACTCAAGTTGATTCAAAACAATACAACTGAATAGAGCACATGACATAGGGTATTACGCTTTATAGGGGCCTGAAACTGTATAAATCGTTGTGTCTCGTGCCTCTGTTTACATATAGCTCCTATTCTAAGCGCACCCTCGCTAGGCCTGTGGTAGACTACCGCCGAAAACATGACGCTAGAGTTACTGGTTGGTTCATAAAACAGCGATAGGGGTCTAGAGCAGTGATAAGACATTGTACAATCCAATGTAGGTGAGATATGTAAGGTTAAAAATAGGTAGAATCAAGTGAAAATAGCATATGACTCCCATAGCATTATCAATTGAGATGTGCTACTAAAAGATTTTTTTACAAGAGAGAACCTCGACTTTTACTGAAAGCCAAATGTCAGATACAGAGAAGTAAAGCTGGGGTTCCAGCGTACAAGTATTTGAACCAATTCTACTAAAAGATTAGACCAGTACCTATTGATAGATGTATAGATTTTTCTTGCGAATAAAGATACTTCATTAAAAATTAAATAGTGTCATTACAAGCAAGTGACTCGACAAACTCTGGAAAGGAAGAAAAAAAGACCTCACTCCGACCTGACCGAATAGCAAAATGAGCGAGCTGATGCGCTACATTATTTTGATTCCTACTAATCTTAACAATTTCTACCGTGTGGAGTTCTTCCATCTTCATCCTTGCCGCCAACAGAACAGACCATTTGATTGAATGGTCCTGCGAATGATTCTTCAGCCTGTCAGCGATCGTCGCACAATCGGTCTCTAGCAACATAGGAATGTCAGGCCAGCGCGCCGCGAGAGCAAGCCCTTCACTACATGCAACCACTTCAGCCTCCTCCGCATCCCGGCATTGTCGAAGCACTCTCCAAGCCGACAGCTTGGTATGCCCTTCATGATCCCTAATAATCACACCCACTGCACCAGTACCAGACTCAGGGAGAAAAGCTCCATCGACATTGATCTTGAGCCAGCCTGGTTCAGGCGGAGACCAGAAGTTTTTAACTTGTCGCCCCCTACCAGGCAGTTTGCTGCTCCCAACCAAGGCACAACGCTTCCGCTTCGATTTTTTAGATGGCATCAGGACAGACGGCGGACAGACGGGATCACAACCAGGGCACGAGGCCTGACAATCATCCAACTTGTAGTAACACAAGGGTTTCGGTTTTTGCGTCAAGCAACAATAGCAATCATGTCCTGGACACTGATGCAATGTACAAAATTTCAGTGACACTTTATTCTCAATTGGAGTTGCATTGGTGAGGATATATCCCAGGCTCCTTTCATATCCAACACTGAGCTCCTGATGAGGACGAGCTGTTCATCAAGTATATATGAGAACATATGGGTAAAAACAAGGATAAGTATTAGCGGAAAATGAAACACTTACATTGCACAGGGAATAAAAAGAGGAATAACATAAACAACAGGGCACCGCACATGTTCCTCGAATACATGTTGGATTGCAAATTATCTTATCTGACAGACCTTACGCAATTGTTGCTTTAGGATTTGAGTGGCACACATATATATATACACATATACACACACAAACACACAAAGTAGCGACATGAGTATGGAAACTCATCATATGTTTCCTATATGGTTTGTAATTTTTAATAGTAGCTTTTTATTTTTTAGCCCGAAAGAGAGGTAATATTAATTTTATTTATTGCACCCCTATATGACAACTTGATTTATTGCTCCTACATTTTAATTAGAACTAATCAATTTCTAATATTAATTTTATTTATTATGCCCCTATATTCACACACTAGATTTATTGCCCATACATTCTAATTAGCACTAATCATTTTTTTCTATCCATAGTCAGTTTGGCGTCCCCCAACTAGGATATTCTCAAGCACTAGGAAGAGGGCTTGCCAATCGGCATTGACTCGGAGCGATAAATCTAGTAGTCAATATAGGGTTGTAATAAAGGAAATCAATATTAACTCCTACTAAGGCTATCAAATTGGAGAGTACTATGACAAATTACGCACGGCAAAGGAAACTGTAGTGGGATTCCTTATTTGTCAGCCGCGGTTAGGATTTTCTCAAGCACGAGGAAGCGAGCTTGCAAATCGGCATTGACGACTCGGAGCGATAAATCTAGTAGTCAATATAGGGTTGTAATAAAGGAAATCAATATTAACTCCTATTAAGGCCAGCAAATTGGAGAGTACTATGACAAATTACGCACGGCAAAGGAAACCGTGGTGGGATTCCTTACTTGTCCGCCGCGGTTAACCGCGGCGGGCTCTGGCAACTGCCTTGGTCAGCGGTAGCATTTGTCCGCCTCGGTTAAGCAAAAGTGCTCACCACAGTTAAGATTTCTGTAGTAGCGGTGACGACACTGCTACACAGACCTATCACAACCACTTAGCAACCTACCTATCACAGCCACTTAGCAACCTCTGTCACAGTCGAATTTTGGCGTCCACAGTAAACAATCGACAGTGATAGTGGAAGTCATCATGGTCACCGTCATTTTGTTTGCTGATACGTTTGTGTTGAAGCAACCATCACTGTCATGTGGGTTAACGAACCACTTGCGTAGTAGTTGCCATCATATTATCGTTGTAACAACCCAAAAATCCCAACTACAAATTTTTTTCTCGAAGAGCCTTGAGTGTTGTTGTGACATGTCATCCACCCCTAATCATGCTCTAACAAACCTCACATGTCTTGCACAAGCATCACACATAGTTACCATATGTTCAATGTTTCATTTGTTATATATTTATGTCTCACAAGTTATACAGTAATGTTGCATATGGTACCCATCAATGTTTCATTTAATTTAAACATGTGATTTGGTTCTTCATTGGGTTTATGTAATGATTAATAAAAAGGACCAACAATATTTATTTATATAGTAAATAAACAACTACTACATGGGAATAATATCCCAACATATCCCAATAACCTATACATATAAGTTAGAGAGAGGGCAGTCCCGGGTCGGAGTGGAGGTTGGTCGCCGTGCTCGATGACTAACACTGGTGCCTTCAACAGCAAAGGCGCTGATGCCTTCCCCGGATCCACCAGAGAGGATGACGAAGAGGCAGCTGAACGTCGTGCTGCTAGAGGGAGAGAGGAACTCGCCAAGAAAGTGGCAGTGATGGCCGCTTTGTGTCAAAGACCCAAGAAAGTTCATGCTGTTCAACCACAAGAATCGTTTGTGCAGCTCGGGGGGATCCAGTCAAGGTTTTGGACTCGTCCTGATTATCAATAAGAATCTGATGACGAGGAGGATTTGTCAAGGCTAGAGTTCATCCACCGCGCGAGTGAAGCCGGCTTCACGGTCGACGAGCTACTTCAAGCGGAGAAAGCTCTAGCATCGGGTAATAATCCATGTTCTGCAGATTTTAATTTAACAAACACCATTGTGTCAACAATGGTGAAGAATCATAAAGGTTTTGGTGGAGCTCCTTGGCAGGGGCCATTGCCGTCGCCCCGCAAGATGATCACAGGTGCTTTGTCCGGTTGTTCTCAATCGCCGGCGGCAAAGTCTATGGGTGAGAAAAAATTCAAAAAATTTTGAAACACCGAATGCGAACCCGAAGGGGTCTTACGCGTGGAGCTTCCCCGTTATCTCCTGCGCACATTATGGACTCGCTGCGTGTGGCCAAGGAGATATTACGGTAATATCTAATTCGGTTTTGGCCGATCCTCCTTCCTCTCGGAACGGTGGGTCTTCGCTAATACACAAGCGGGATCATAATCGTGATGAGGAGAAAGTGGACCGTGTTCAAGACCCGTTTTACCTGGACAAGATCCAAGTTGTCCCAGGGAAGTTTTTTGGCCCATGTTGGGGTTGTGTACCCTTCTGTCCCGTACAGGCACCATACGTCGCCCTTTCCCTATCCAGTCGCCACCACAAACCGAAACCACAGCGAGTCGACGTTTCTACGTTGAGGCTGTGCGACTAGGCAAACCGATGGCAGTGCAGGGTGGAAACGGCGGTGGCTTTGGAGGGCGTGGCTATGGAAGAGGGCGATTCAACCCTGGCTTCAACCCAGAGTTTGAACCAGGGTTCGGAGGCTATGGCCGTCAGTACGGTGGCCATCACCATGGATGTGGGCAAGGGTACACCAATGGAGGCGGTTTTGGAGGCCATGAAGGATACGACTACGGGGGCGGCTACTATGATCAAGGGTATGGGCAACACGCCCCAGGCCGTGGTCGTCGCCCCTACAGAATATTTGGTGGCCCTGGTCATGGCGGGGGGGTTTGCACAGTAGCCATTCAATGGGAATGCTCCCGGGAACCACCTGCTATGGGTGGACACCAAGCCGCTGCTCATCCTCAACGAGCGCCCATTGGGGGTGCTCCTCCACGGCAAGGTGCCGCAATCCCTAGACAACAGACGAGATCCAGTTGCTTCGGAAGCGGCGCTTCAAGGAAGCACGCGGCGCTTCAAGGAGGCGCTACTACTGCGCCCATGCGCCCGGCCCGCGGACGGTGGCCGCATCGGGCACAATGGAGGGGCACCCGTAGGTCAGCAGGCCACGACCATGGTGGTGGACCCAGCCCCACCAAAAGTTGTTGCAATTCCCAATGTTGTTGCAGATGGAGAGATGTTCTATGGCTACTGCCCGACATGCTTCCATCCGGCAGTGGGAGATGAATAGATCGTGGGCTCGATCAATCCTTGTTTCGTACCTTTTGCTGTAGTGGATCTTGATGGAAACATGACACTATTTGGAGAAAAACTTGTGTGTGTTTGAGAACATGGTTTAAATTTGCTTCCGCACTTTGAATTTGAAAATTAGTTTGTGATAACTTAATTTGAGCACTCTTTGTAATAATTTTACTTGGAGCCAGTTGTAATGATCCTGTGATGGCATATGTTGGGAAACGATCCGAGATGTATGTGACGTTGGTGAAATCCTTCGAGATTTCCAGACTACCGGACTGGTATAATTGTGGTTTACTACTTAAGCTGCCACGGTGGCTTGATTAGTGCACGGTAATTATATTAGTTGGTCGGTTCTGTTACAATCTCCTCCACTCGACGCCGCAAGGCCGCCATGTCCTCCTCCCCGCTCGGCCGGCCGTGCTTGGTAGACCCGAGCACAGGCCTCCAAGTTGGCCTTCTCCTCCCGGAGGACCTTGCACTCCTCGTCAATTGGCGCGAACCTTTCAATGGTCCGGCCACGTTGTGCGTCGGTGGTCTGCAGGGTCTATAAACAACGGGTTTAATACATTGTTGTCAATGAACAAATTCACGTAGCATTGTCGGGTTTATACCTTGATCCGGTTGGACAAAGACGTCCATGGCGTCCTTGATCCCTTCTCCATGGCGTCATCGGGGATTTCTTCATAGGAGGTGTAGTCTTCACCCACCTTCCTGGTAATAAGAACGCGCGGCCTGGGGAAGACGTGACGCGGCGCCGGAGGCTCCCGGGGAATTTCCTCTACAGGTGATGTTGGAGCACTTGGCGCAGCTGCCGGTGGCGTGGGGTGCGCAGGGCGACGAGTTGGTTCCGGCTGAGGAGTTGGGATAACCTGCCTCTCCACCCGCTCCTCTGCACATCGCTCTTCGACGTGTGGCGCAGCGCTGGTGGCATCCGTCTCGCCTAGCCCCGGCTCTAAGGATGGCAGCGGGTCGGGTTCGGGGCGGGTATCCGTGGGTTTTGGGTCTGGCGGGTTTGGGTTTGGGGCTAGTTTTTCACCCACGATTTTCGGGTTCGGGTACCCAAAACCTTTCGGGTTCGGGTTTGGTTTTTCGCCCGTGGATATCCAATGGATATCCAAAATATGAATATATATATGTGAAATATGTGTATATATATGTGAATGTGTGTGTATATATATATGAATATGTGAATATGTGTATATATTTCCGTGGGTTTCAGGTATTTATTTGGGTTTCGGGTATCCGTTCGGGTTTTGGGTACGCGCGGGTTTGGCTTTGGTTATGAAATTCCACCCGAATCGGTTTCGGGTTCGGGTTTGGGTTTTGACTTCGGGTTTTGGGTTTTGGTGCACGGAGACTCCACCCGATCCGAACCCGACCCGTTGCCATCCTTACCCGGCTCCCCGATCGGCACCGCTGCTGGGGCCGGTGGCGTAGCTGCCGTACCCGTCGAACTTTGAGCTGGGCTGATACCCGCTCTACCACAATGTGTTGGGAATATGCCCTAGAGGTAATCATAGAGATGATGATATTCCGCATGTATCCATGATTTATAATATGTCCATTGAATATCCATTAAAGACAACTTGTATTGATTGGCAATTATGTGAATTGTTTGTGGAACTCTTTTACTTGTATAGTTATTCTATATTTGTCCCTGGTCGGAGTTCATGTGAGGACACACATGAATATTAGACTAGCACATTATTAGTTGATGACTATGTTTCACAAGTCATGGACATGGAGATGTCGAACTAATAATGTGGGCACATGTTTGACATGTAGGCTAGACTGACCCGACATGAGATTGTCTCTATACACATCATATACGTTATGTCCTTCGACCTGAGATTGTTGTATGTACTCGAGATGTGTATCGACTTGCTTAGGGACTGACAAACGCTACTCCGTTATTGGGTAGTTATAAAGGATGTCTTCGGGTTTGTCGAGAAGCATGCTGCGAGACATAGAAAATCAAGATGGGATTTGCCCCTCTCTAAGGAGAGTGATATCACTGGATCACTCAAGTGATTGGATCAACAAATGCATGGCCGTGCTTGGGTTAAGTGTTAACCCACGAGTTGAACCAAATATCATGTGGCAAGGGAGTAACTTGTATATTGGGCGAATAGGAGTATTCGGCCCATGTCTATGTGTGCGTGAACCCATAGGGTCGCACGCTTAAGGGGCTGGAAGCCTAATTCGGGTTGGACCCGAATTAGACAAGGCTTAGGGTTTCTAATGGGCCTCCAACTCAGGAGCACATGAGAGACGCCTATATAAGTAGAGGGGAGGGGCGCGGCTAAACCTAATCCACGCCTTTGGCAGCCGCCGTCGCCCTCCATGCTCTCGCCTTCGCTCCTCGCGGACCTAGCAGTCCGGAGGCGCATCGCTTCTCCCTCGTACGTGTGTGATACCTCGGAAGTGCTGCATCTGGAGCACGAGGACGAACCGCAAGTGGTGGGAGGAGTTGCTGGATGACCACACAATTGCACGGCACTGCTGCGACGCGTTCGACTACATCGAGTGGTCTTCCGCTGCATCTGCGCGTCTAGTGGTAATCCCATAACCTGTAACTAGCAGTAGATCCTGGGCGATGAGGTAGAAAAAGTTTTGTTTTCTGGCTAGCGTAGCACCGTCATAACCCAACACAATGGACAAAACATACGTCGATATTTTGTATACAATAGTCAACAACCGCAAGGCATGAAAAAAATTACCGGCAAAATCCGCCCTTGAACTTTGGTGTCCCCTCCGGTCCATGCTCTGCTGGTGGGCCTGGGGACTAGTCGGGGCGGGACTTGTTGCCCACCTGGGGACTGCCCAGCCCCCTGCCCAGTAGTCGCACCTCGTGCTGGCGTCTCCGGTGCGGCGGCGGGAGTTGGTCCCGGAGTGGCGGTGGTCGGCACGGTCCTCCTCAGCGACCTCCGTGGGTTCGCTTGGGGTGGCTTTGAGCAGCCACCCTCGTCACCAGCCCGTGCTTGGCACATGCGCCAGCGGTCGGCCAAGGTAGTGAAGTCCTCGGAGTCCGAGGACTCATGACTTGCTGGGGCGGCTCTCTTGCTGCCACCCTCACTGCCACCCCCGCCACCGAGGTCTAACTTCCCTCCAGTACCAAGGGTGGTTGGCTTCTTTTTCCTCTTGGGGGTCGCGGCAGAAATTGGGCATTTTCCCGCCGCATGATGCTGCCCCCTGGTGGTAGTTCCCACCACATCATCATCATCATCATCATCAGAACTAAGGTCCTCGACCTCATCCTTATCAGCGGTCCTCGGTGGACGACGCTGACCTTGCAGGGCCTCACCTTCTGGCCACTACTCCACAGGCACACCAGAAAAGTAAAGGGTGCTATTTCCCTGTTTACAGACAATGTACTATTCAGGATCACAACAGTGCTATGAAATACTACATCAAAGCACAAAAAACTTGTACAAATTACCTCTGGTGGTGGGTTGCTATGCACGAAGGGCTCGCTCGGTTCTCGAAAGCAGTGCTTTCCTTGTACTTCTCGAACAGCACTGCCATCTTATGGTGTACCCAGCTGTGAGTGGCTTTCTCCGCCATTTCCCGTGCTGGGTACGACAATCCACTATACTGGTATAGTGGGTTCATCCTCTCTTTGCACGGCTGCACACGATGAGCCAACCACAGGCTGGCCACCGTGCTCCATTCACCTTCTTGTTGTCAATGAGCTCTAACAGCTCCTTCACCTGCGTATCATCAACAGGTGGTCCCTCCGACCACCTAGGATTGGCCTCCGGGATCTGGTTGACATCACAGGGCACCCGCCTCCCGGCAACATGTTGGCTCGTTTAGAACCAACGCTTGTTCCAACCCTTGGAGGCGGATCTGAACCTGCTGCCCAACCATGAAGCAGCCAGCCCATCCCGGAGCCGGATGTAGCATCCTCCAGCGACTTGGGACCCCCCGGTCTCTACCCCCTTCTTTCGGAGAACGAAGAAGTGGCGGAACAGATTGAAATGGGGGGGGGTCCCCAAGAACATCTCACAATACGCGATAAAAATCGCCACAGTTAAGATGGAGTTGGGGTCCAGATTGCATATGGAGATCACCCACCATATCCATAGGCCCCGAAGGAACCCATTGACTGGTTGCCCCAATCCGCGAGGCATGAAGTCCTCGAACACCACAAACTCACCTTCGTTCGGGTGCGGCTCGTCTTTTCCACGCGGCTCCCTCCAGAGCCCATCTCGAACGACGGCAGGTAACCCTCGTCGGCGAGAGTTTGCAGAGACTCCCACGTGGAGGACGACTGCACCCACTCCAGGCCGCGGGCCGACGAATCCGCCCCATTCGTCGCCTTCTTGGCCGTCTTCTTCACCATCTCCCCAATGGTGGTGGTGCGGATGAATGCGGCGGTGACAGAAACCCTAGACGGGATGCGCAGCGGCGGCTGGATCTACGCGGCGGCTCACCTACTCGAGTGGCGTCGCTCTGATCTGGCTCGTTGCACTCACCGGCGGTTGCTCGCTATGGATCTGGCGGCGGTGGTTTGCGCAGCGTGGTTTCGCTCTCTGTTGACGGTCGTTAACTCATAAAATTAACCGTCAACTTAACATGCAAATGGACCTATTTATAAATACTTGATAGATATAGGGTTACCACCGACGTAATTCCACGAGTTTTGGTGAATATCTATTTCTAGGGGTGACGGTGAAAATCAACCAAGATGGCCCACATGTCGGGTTTACATAGAGAGAAAGACCGAACGGGTAAAAAAGTATAATCTAGAAGACTCCGAAAGGCAACACACGAAACACGGGGCCCACTTTGCACCGTGGCGGTCGGCCGACCGGGATGGGGAGTCGGCCGACTCCCCGGCTCCACCAATCGGTGGAGTCTCGCGGATCCCGCCTCCACCGACTTTGAAGATCAATAATTATCGTACATTTAGGTCGGTTTGATCCGAGGGTTGTGGTTAATCCTAGGGGGCTATATAAGCAGAGCCCCTGGGCCCTGGATTAAACCCTAATTCATTCTCCAATTCATTCAAGACTTCAATCCAAAGAGAGAGAGTTAGATAGAGAAGGGTCCCTCGAATGGATCTATCTCTATAGGGTATTAGTATCAAGAGAGATTGAGAGAGTATAGAGTGGAGGTAGATTTGGAGGAAGCCCGGCTGTCGGTGTCTCCTCTCCGGTGTACTGCGGGATCAAGTCTCCTAACCCGAGGCTTGGTTTCGAATCATTCGGCAATTCAACTTCTAATACTAGTAAGTTCGTTGTTATTATTGTTCTTTGGTTTACAAGTTTACTTTATTCGCTTCGCGTTGGGAATAGAGTAATCGTTCTTTAGCATAAGCGTGGTGCTTAGGCTAGGTTCACTTGTAGATGCTCCCTATTCGGCCGGAACCGTGGTAGTAGTGAGGGAAGTGACAATCCCTTTATTACCTTTGTAATCCACTTCCCGTTGGTAGGTAAGGTAGGTCCTTTGTGCCCGGTTTAGCATCCTCTGTGGTGTCTATTCCTCAGGTACCCCCTTAGAACAATAGTCTCAAAGCTTGCCATAGGTTGGAAGAAGACGACGAAGGAGTTCTCTCTATATCGCTTAATTCTCACTTGACTAGCGGCCCGGGGGTAGTAGTAAAGATCGGGTTAGTCTATTGCACGTTTTCTCTTAGCGGATAAAAACAAATACGATACTCGGGACTTATCTCCGGGTGAAGTGCTCACCGATATCCGTGCGCTTGCGGATTATTTCTCTTGATTCTTTCGTGTGCGTATCTAGTGTCAACAAGCATTTACGCGCCGTTGCACGGGACAAAGACGGTCTGCTTAGATAACCTAAATCTTGCTCTACCTTGTACCTATACTTTTATCTTTTTCTTTTACTTTACTTTTCCGTACATTTTATCTTTTTCTATCCTTATGGATAATTCAAATTCCATTCCTATCTTTCAATTTTCTGCACCCACGGAGACCAAATTTAGTGCCACATGAGTCATCACAACCTATTCAAACACCTAGCTATAGGCCGAGTCCGCGGTTGATTGCATTGGTCCAAAGCCTATCCTTTTCGGGAGAAGGAGACGAAAACCCTTACCTTCACATTAGAGACTTTGAGCAAACATGTGACTGTCTTCGCATAGAGGGCATGTCCGACAAAACCCTCCGTTGGAAGCTATTTCCTTTCTCGTTAAAGGGAAAAGCTAGACAATGGTATGATAAAGCCGTAGGTAAGCAACAAGGAGATTGGGGGTCCTTACGCTCCAACTTTTGCCTAGATTTCTATCCCATCTCCCAAATCGTCGACCTTAGAGTCAAGGTTCGACTATTAAGCAAGAACCCGAAGAATCTTTGGCCTCATCCTGGAATCGTTTTACTACACTTTTAGCATCGGGCCCGGACCTTAGTCTACCGAGATCCCATTCTTTTACAACACTTTTATAAAGGTCGAGTAGAGACAGTAGAAAATTGCTCGACACAACTTCGGGAGGATCATTCTTGCATATCTCTGTGAGAAAGCAAGATCAATCCTAGACCAAATCCTATCCAGTGAATTAGACTACCTCCTAGAAGTAGAACCTCAAGTAGCTGAAGACAAACATTTGCCAGATACACCATCCACCTCAGCTAATCCATGTCTTGAGCAAGAAAAGGAAGACATTCCACTTCCTGATTTTATGCTAGATATTGAACCTGATCTGTTTTCCGATTTTGGAAACATCTTCAATTATCACAAGGTGAAGAAGCCACAAGGCAAATATCACCCAATAAAGCCATGCAATATTGATGAGGATATTCCAACAGGAAAAACCTCAGGAAAGTTAGTGTCTGTCATGAGCAATGAGTGGTTAGAAGAGTCGAGCTTTCCTGCGAAATAATTCGGTTGGATTCATCTTCTCTTCCCATTCATTGCATGATTAACAATGATCGCATAGACGCTCTCTACAATCCGGTTGTGGGTATAAATATCATGTCTACCACACTAGCAAAATATTTGCAAAGAAACATGACATTGACCCCAACAAAGTGAAGTTCATAAGAAATCTTTCAAGACAAATTCTTCCTTGTTTAAGGATCCTACATGTCCTACCACTCCGGGTAGAAGGAACCCCTGTTCACTTAAGCTTTTATGTCTTTGACATAGGGGATTTCCACCTGTTGATAGGACAACCATTTGGAAGACTTCTTTATGAAGGACAAACTGGGAAGCTTAACATTTGTTTAGGCAAGAAACTCCAGTTTCCAATGTCCATCTCATACTCTTTAAATGCTATGACCGAGCCCCATCCACATTATGATCCACTGGAGGAATTTAGAGCGGCCTCTCTAGAATTCCTAGTGAAGCCAGAATTAGAAGATGAAGCTAGATTCTTCATAGAAGAAGAAGCTGACCCTTCTGAGAATGAACCATTAGATGAATTTACTTTACCACCTAGGCCTCCTATCGAGTTCAAACCTTTACCAGCCGGTCTTAGATATGCCTTTCTAGGAAATAATCCAGACACTCCTGTCATCATAAGTGATACTCTCACTCAGGAGCAGACTTTTCGCTTAATGGCTGTCCTAGAAAAACATAAGAAAACTTTTGGCTACTCACTCCAGGACCTCAAAGGAATCGGTCCCCCCTTTGTACCCATCGCATTCCCACGAGATCCCGATATTCCACCATCCAGAGAACCCCAACGTAGACTCAATAATGCGATGAGGGAAGTTGTTAAGAAAGAAGTTTTAAAACCTTTGCACGCTGGGATTATTTACCCCGTGCCACACGGTGAGTGGGTCAGCCCCTGTCCAAGTTGTGCCAAAAAAGGGAGGCATGATTTGTTGTCCAAAATGAGAAGAATGAGTTAATCCCACAAAGAACCGTCACGGGATGGCGAATGTGCATTGATTATAGAAAGCTTAATAAGGCAACAAGAAAGGATCACTTTCCTTTGCCTTTCATTGATGAGATGCTTGAGCGATTAGCCAACCATTCTTACTTTTGCTTCCTTGATGGATATTCGGATATCATCAAATCCCTATCCATCCTAATGATCAAAACAAAACGACCTTTACATGCCCTTATGGAACCTTTGCTTACCGTAGGATGTCTTTTGGGTTATGTAATGCACCGGCTTCTTTTCAAAGATGTATGATGTCTATATTTTCTGATATGATTGAAAAGATTATGGAAGTTTTCATGGATGATTTTTCTGTTTATGGAAAAACTTTTGATGAGTGCCTTGAAAACATAGATCGAGTTTTGCAAAGATGTGAGGAAAAACACTTAGTCCTTAATTGGGAAAAATGTCATTTCATGGTTAGAGAAGGAATAGTGCTAGGACACTTAGTGTCCGAAAGAGGCATCGAGGTAGATAGAGCCAAAATAGAAGTTATTGAACAACGCCTCCTCCTATCAATGTGAAAGGAATTAGAAGTTTCCTTGGTCATGCTGGTTTTTATCGTAGATTCATAAAAGATTTCTCTTTCATCGCTAGACCTCTTACCCGTTTATTGGCTAAGGATGTTCCTTTTGACTTTGATGATGCCTGCTTACAATCATTTGAGATTCTTAAGAAAGCGCTTATTTCTGCTCCAATCATTCAACCCCCTGATTGGACTTTACCTTTTGAAATTATGTGTGATGCAAGTGACTACGCTGTAGGAGCGAGTGTTAGGACAGACTAAGGATAAGAAGCATCATGCAATAGCTTACGCTAGCAAAACTTTGACTGGACCTCGGCTTAATTATACTACCACTTTGAAAAAGAGCTCCTAGCTGTTGTCTTTGCTATTGATAAGTTTAGATCCTACTTAGTGGGTGTCAAAGTGATTGTTTACACCGATCATGCTTTGCTTTAAAATATTTGCTCACTAAGAAAGATGCTAAACCTCGATTGATAAGATGGATTTTATTACTCCAAGAATTTGATCTAGAAATAAAAGATAAAAAGGGAGTAGAAAACTCGTTGCCGATCACTTGTCTAGAATGCGGTTTGAGAAACCACGGGAACTACCCATCGACGACGCACTCCGGACGACATGCTCTACGGAATCAACGATCGACCCCCGGTATGCGAGATATTGTTAATTTTATGGTTACGGGTTACGTACCACCGGAGGCAACAAAAGGAAACTTATCCGGGAGAGTCGTACTCACATATGGGATGAGCCCTACCTCTTCCGAGTGTGCTCGATGGCTGCTCGGGAAGATGTGTGCCCACTTGAAGAAGGAATCAAAATCATTGAAAGATGCCACTCATCACCATATGGAGGCCATTATGGGGTGTTCCGTACACATGCGAAGATTTGGCAATGCGGATTTTTCGGCCAACAATGTATGAAGACACAAAAGATTTCATTCGGAGATGCGGTCCTTGTCAAAGACATGGCAACATTAACTCAAGAGATGCCATGCCACTTATCAACAACCTTCGATCGAGCTCTTTGATGTTTGGGGAGTTGATTTCATGGGACCATTTCCACCGTCGAAGAAATGTGAACACATCCTCGTAGCGTGGACTATGTGTCCAAATGGGTCGAAGCTCGCCATGCAAAAGGCGAGATAGCTCAAGCTCTAAAAAGATGTTCGAAGAAATAATATTCCCAAGATTTGGAGTCCCAAGGATAGTCATAAGTGATGGAGGATCACATTTCATCGACAAACGCTTTGAGCAATACTTATTGAAGCATGGAGTACGCCATAATGTTGCTACTCCGTATCATCCTCGAGACAAGTGGCCAAGCGAGACATCAAATAAGCGAGATCAAGAACATTCTTCGGAAGACGAGTGAATGAAATGGGAACGCATGGAAGGACAAGCTTCGATGCACTTGTGGGCATATCGAACAGCATACAAGACACCCATTGGGATGTCGCCATATCAACTGGTCTATGGAAAGACCTGCCACTTACCAGTAGAGCTGGAATTCAAAGCTCACTGGGCCATCAAGAAGTGGAATATGGATCTAGAAGCAGCAGGAGAGAAGAGGAGGATGCAAATCTCTGAATTAGAAGAATGGAGAGAGAAAGCCTATCACAATGCCAAGATATACAAAGAAAGAGTGAAAAGATGGCACGACAAGAGAATTAAGATCAAGGAGTTCACACCCGGAGACAAGGTATTACTTTTTAATTCCAGGGTCAAACTCTTCGGGCAAGGAAAGCTTCGAAGCAAATGGGAAGGACCGTTCGAAGTAGTAAGCTCATCATCGCATGGAGCCGTTACGCTTCGCAACAACGAAGGTACGATATTCAAGGTAAATGGTCAACGCCTTAAAATATTTTTAGAGCCCATTGAGGAAATAGGTGAAATAGGCGAATTAAACTTCTTTCTCAATTAGGTAGTTGGGCCCGACCTTTTTACTTTTCGTTTTTCGGGGTCCAGGGTATTTTTCCGAACGACAAAAATATGCTAATTAGGTTGCGAAAAGCCCTGCAGGGGGGTCCACCTGCCAGAGTCGGCCGACCCATAGGGGGAGTCGGCCGACCCATGGACTCCCCCATTCACCGCCAACTTTTGCATTCGTGATCCTTCCATACTCTTCCTTCAGGAATTTTTGCCGATTAGGGTTTTTGAGATCACGTTGACGCGTTATCCCTTCGGAGATTCCCTTTAGATGCCCTTTAGATGCCTCTCCATCCCCCTATATAAAGAAGCCCACCTCAAGCCAACCTCATTCCATCTACGGCCTCCTCCTCCTAGCATCAAGCTTGCTACGCGGCAATGGCGAAGTCGAGCCGGAGAATTTAGATAGGAGATTGATCCGCCGGGATTGATCTCAACACCATCCCAAAGGAGGAGCCCAAGTCCAAGGCCATCATTCTAGCTGAGCCAAAACCCCTAGCATCTATCCCTCCAAAGCCTCAAGCTTACAGCCATAGCTACTACGCCCAACCATTCATCGCTGCACCCAAGCCTTTGCTCCTAGATGGACCTCCACCAAAGGGTCCTATTGTGAAGCTCCCAGAAGGCACCAAGATCCTCCCTCCTAAGCACAATGAGATGCTTATGGGAGTGAAGACCAACAAGCAAGGAGAGATCGTCTGTGCTAAGTATAGCACTGGAGAGCGCTCGTATTTCGAGGGAGTCCGTGCTCACCCGAGCAAAGTGAAGTTCGTCCCTCCGAAGGAAGCCCCGAAAGCAGCTCTCGCCGCCTCAGAAGCTCCAAGGAAGCGTCGCAAGACCGTTGCGTGACTTAGAGAAGGAGTTAGATACTCGGCGCGACGTTATTGCATCTCTCAAAAACGCTCAACATATCCGGAAAGCGGTAGCATTGTCACTCTCATAGATAGACTTCGTGCGCAAGAAAAGAGGACGGATAAGTTAGAAAAGAGGTTAGATGCTCTAGAGAAGCGCGTTGATTAGATGAGATTTATCTTAGCATCGAAAGGCCTAGTATGTTTAGATTAAAAGTTTTAGTTCGCAAGAGTGCTTAGTTAAAGTTTAGTTCGATCTTAGTTCCTTTCAATACTTGTAATCCAGGCCTTAATGAAGATGAAATAAAGTTTTTAGTTATATTTATTATTGCATATATGTTGCCTCTTTTGTCTCCACCTTGTTGTGAATGAAGATAACGGGAATCTAGTGTGGGGGAGACAACCGATGACGAAACTAATGGATATCGCGAACCAGCAAAAATATTTGAGAGTATACGATGTGAAGATCACGCACGACGAAGCGGACCCCGAGGGGCCACCTGCCCGAGTCGGCCGACCCACATATGGAGTCGGCCGCCCATGGGCTGGGCCCATTTGGCTCCAGCTTTCGTCCACGGTCAGGTTTGCTTCCCTACATTCCAAAATTTATACCGATCATGTTTTTCCGATTCGTTTGGGGAACACTTTGAATTAAATCATCTGCTATATATATTGAGAAGATAGATTATTTTAATCATGACCCCAAGATAGACTCACACCATGATAATTCCTGGGAATCTCTGTTACTGTTGGGAACGTTATTTTATAGGGACCCCATTTTACTTAAGTTGTTGAGGACAGTGATATAGCAAGAACCATGAGAACCTGATTTCTTGATGTCTAGTTGCTTGGAGACTTTCTTTTCGAAAATCTTAAAATGATTAGCTATACTTCTCCTCTCGTGGTTATAAATGCCTGTAGAGCCTCGTCGACAAAAATTCGAAAGACCAAGGCACATAAGCTTTTTATTTGTGTTGAGAATAGTCTTGGCGGTATTAGAGCCTTAGAGAAGGGTCTCTTACTCATATGATCAAGTGCACTTACACCCACATATATCTGCTGCTCCTACACACCGGGAGTACGCAAAAACATGCTTTCCGCCATTCATCCATCTCCTACACCGGGAGAAGGATACATACACTTTCTAGGATTTCTATATGCTCCAAGGATTGTTATCATCATCCAGCTGTTGAAATGAGATTATTATTGTCATCATCATCATCATGTTCAAGAAAGTTATTGTGTCCAAGATTGAGGCATGGGCTATGCAAAAATAATGTTGTTAAAAAAAAAAGAAGAAGAAAAAAAAGAAAGAGATAGCCCATGAACTCCAGTCATTCTGATCCCAAGAGAAGGAAGTTCAAAGAAACTCAAAGAACTATTCAAGAAAAGATCAAGCAAAGCAATGTTCAAGAGAAGAGTGTGCAAGAGAAGGAAGGAGCATTATTATCATCAATTTAGCCACCAAATATTCCACACACTTGCACACACTTGATCTAGAGTAAGGTCCCCTCTCCTTGGTTCCCGTTTTTGACTAATCAATATGCGCGGAGTAAAAATGCTATTCCTTGAAATACCTTAAAGCTCCACATAAGCCTTAGTAGAATAGGAGGCATACCCTTTCACATGCCTCAAGTGAGTTCCAAAAATACCACATACATTGAGAGATTTGAGTGCTCTATACTTAATGGTGAGATCCACAAATACCACATATAAAGAGTGACTCGAGTGTGCTACATGATGGAGAAGGGTAAGCTAAGTTTCTTTGCAAAAATATTATAAAACCTCCGAGTGACAGGATTGACAGAAGAAGGATCTCTACTTCGCGCTGTTCCATCTTTCAACTCCCCAAAGATCAATGGTAGACACTTTGAATCCCTTGGTGCGGGTATGATCGGGGATAATCTAATGTTGATGTCTTAGTTTGAGGCTATGCTTAAAGTAATCCATCCTTTTCCTCGAGACGAGTAAAAGACAAGTGTGGGGAGTTTGTTGACGGTCGTTAACTCATAAAATTAACCGTCAACTTAACATGCAAATGGACCTATTTATAAATACTTGATAGATATAGGGTTACCACTGACGAATTCCACGAGTTTTGGTGAATATCTATTTCTCGGGGTGACAGTGAAAATCAACCAAGATGGCCCACATGTCGGGTTTACATAGAGAGAAAGACCGAACGGGTAAAAAAGTATAATCTAGAAGACTCCGAAAGGCAACACCTGAAACCAGGGCCCACTGCACCGTGGCCGGTCGGCCGACCGAGGGATGGGGAGTCGGCCGACTCCCCGGCTCCACCAATCGTGGAGTCTCGCGGATCCCGCCTCCACCGACTTTGAAGATCAATAATTATCGTCCATTTAGGTCGGTTTGATCCGAGGGCTGTGGTTAATCCTAGGGGGCTATATAAGCGAGCCCCCGGCCCCCGGATAAAACCCTAATTCATTCTCCAATTCATTCAAGACTTCAATCCAAAGAGAGAGTTAGATAGAGAAGGGTCCCTCGAATGGATCTATCTCTATAGGGTATTAGTATCAAGAGAGATTGAGAGAGTATAGAGTGGAGGTAGATTTGGAGGAAGCCCGGCTGTCGGTGTCTCCTCTCCAAAGTGTACTGCGGGATCAAGTCTCCTAACCCGAGGCTTGGTTTTCGAGAATCATTCGGCAATTCAACTTCTAATACTAGTAAGTTCGTTGTTATTATTGTTCTTTGGTTTACAAGTTTACTTTATTCGCTTCGCGTTGGGAATAGAGTAATCGTTCTTTAGCATAAGCGTGGTGCTTAGGCTAGGTTCACTTGTAGATGCTCCCTATTCGGCCGGAACCGTGGTAGTAGTGAGGGAAGTGACAATCCCTTTATTACCTTTGTAATCCACTTCCCGTTGGTAGGTAAGGTAGGTCCTTTGTGCCCGGTTTAGCATCCTCTGTGGTGTCTATTCCTCGGTACCCCCTTAGAACAATAGTCTCAAAGCTTGCCATAGGTTGGAAGAAGACGACGAAGGAGTTCTCTCTATATCGCTTAATTCTCACTTGACTAGCAGCCCGGGGTAGTAGTAAAGATCGGGTTAGTCTATTGCACGTTTTCTCTTAGCGGATAAAAACAAATACGATACTCGGGACTTATCTCCCGGGTGAAGTGCTCACCGATATCCGTGCGCTTGCGGATTATTTCTCTTGATTCTTTCGTGTGCGTATCTAGTGTCAACACTCTCGTGCACAGCGGCGGAATGCGGAGCGCTCGAGAAACCGCTCAAGAGTGGGAGTAGAAATGATTGCGGAACCGTCTCCCTCCGGTGGCGGTTGCTATTTATACCAATCGGATGACGTGTCATTGACTTCCCGGGTTGGACCTCCTCTGACTCATGTGAACGCCCCATTTATACCAATCGGATGATGTCACATGGGCCGTACGCTCACACATGCAGCCGACAGTTATTTTACTGCCTCGATAAAATATATAATGGGCCCAGTACCTTTGTCGATGCTGGTGGGCTGCATTTTCTAACCTGGGGACTGCCTGCCAGTTCCCTGGTGGTCCTTTTTTCCAGCACCATATGTCCTCGGTTCATGAATTTACAGATTCTCTTTCCTAAGCAGAGGGCCGTAGGTTCAGACTTATTTCATCATTGGTGATTGCGATTGGATTTTTTCTTAAAAAGTTCAATATAACATATACTATCTTCCATCGAACTTGGGGACTACGTGGGCCCACGTCACCTCGTGGTGACTTAGGGCCTATTGCTATCGCCTTTCAGTTCTGGTAGATTTTCTTCCGATGGTTCATGTTGAGCATTCCTATGACATTTTCTTGTCATGTGTCAATGTGGGCCCACGTCTCGGACGTTAAAACAAATTTTCTACTTCTTTTTGAGCATCATACCTCTTTCGACAGTCGCGGTTTCTTGACGAAATCAGTGGTCAGGAAGCAGACTGCTTGGAAGGAGCTTCGCGCCACGTGATCTGCGACTTCACTGGTCGGCACTACGTGGTCTGCGAATTCACCGGTTGGCACTACGTGGTCTGCAACTTCACTGCATTACGTGGTCTGCATCTACACTACTTGGTATAGGTTAAGATGGCGACTCCCTCAAGATACATGGTGCTCGGGGACTAGCTGTGGGGGTATAAATACTATATGCCCACATAGACAAGTCTCAGGACTGCTCGGCAAGACGGTCCAGACCAGATAGAGTCGGGCCCATTACCGACCAGGCTGGTGGGCTGGATGACAAGACAAAGCCGTGGTCCGCAACCGATCAGAAGGTGGATCGCGCACAAGGAACTTGGCCTGCAAGTAGACATAGTCGGTTAGGTTAGACAGAGTTCTCCGAGGACACGACATAATGTGACTGACCCCTTTACGTGTACCCTTGGCTGTTTGGCTATATAAGGCGGCCAAGGACCTCCATAGAACGCGGCTATCTATTCTCTGGCATCCTAGATCTAGAGAGCTTAGCACCTCATTGTACTCAGATACTTGATAACACAGCATAACACGAGAAGCAGTACGTAGGGTATTACGCTTCCGAGCGGCCTGAACCTGGGTAAACCCTGTCTCTTTGGTTTGTCTTGCTCCTCGGACATCCAGATCGCGGATCTTAACGTGCCCTTGCCGAAATTCTACTATCGTGAGGCATCCGTGGTAGACTGCCGGTTAGCCATAATCGACACAACAAAGCGAGAAGAAGAGAGAGTTTGAGGGGTTAATTGAAAAAACACAAGCCATGCTGTCATGCCATATCAGCAACAAATGCCTACATGTATTATATGGACCCGCGGTACATTAATTGACAATTTAGGGACCAAAAATATAATTTACAAGTTCGTGGGCCTAAGTGGCACACCCATACAAGTTCAAGGGCCACTACTGTATTTAACTCCTTTTTATATAATCATCTATCTGTAACATATCATATCATTAACAAACGCAATAGATTGGCATCCATTTTAACCTCTGTTGGCATGCTGCTGTTGTGCATCGCCGTGACCTTCTTGCTGGACTGCTCATCGGATGACATGGAGAAAAGGTGGGGTTGGGAACCGGACTACTAAGGGTTTTGGCTCACTACTATAGGGCAGAGATACAGTAACACCAAGTTATGTTATTATATGTTTAAAAAAGTGTTACTAGCTCTCTTAGTAACACATTTTTGTTTGTGTTCCATTAGGTCATGTTACTATAGACTAGTTTATTATAACACATCTTCTTATCTATAGGAATATTTGTTTAGTGTTACAATTAATTTTGTTGTATCACTTTTTTGTTCTCTAGTAACACTTCACGCTATGGTAGAAAACATAGTTTGTAACACATTTATTTATCTATCGGAACACTTGTCAAGTGTTATGATGATTTTTCGCCATAACACTTTTTTTCAAGTTCTAGTAACACTTCGATATTGGAATACATGGTTTGTAACACTTGTTTATACACTACTACAAAAACGATTTTCCACAACGAACCCCAAAAGGCCTCCGCAGCGGGCATTTTTTTTTGCCCGTCGGGCATTTTTTATTTACCGCAACGGACACTTTTGCCCGCTGCGGTAAATCGATTTACCGCAGTGGGCATCTTAAGGCGTCCGCCATGGTAAATGCCCTATTTACCATGACGGGCGTATTAAGATGCCCGCTACGGTTAATTGATTTACCGCAGCGGGCAACAAAGGCCCGCCACTATAAAGGCCGTGGCCCAATAAACCTACCAGCGAGGCCCATATCCAAAGTGTCTCATCGGGCTTATATATATGCGGGTTAGGGTTTTCAATCCTTCACTTCTCTTCACTACTCTTCCCAGCTGAGTGCCGCCCGTCCCTCTCTCAGCTGGACAGGCCCCGGCCCCGGCCCCCGCGGCGGCGCTCAGAGCTTGGCCCCCGCAGCGGTGCTCGGCCCCCTGCGCGACGCTCGGCCCCCTGCCGGACTCGCCGCGTGGACAGCGGGCGGTGGGTCTGCCGCCATGCCACGAGGCCGCCCTGCAGCCCGTCGATCCGGTTGTGGCGGTGGCGGCCCGTCGTCGCGAGGAGTCAGCGGCGGCTCGTCATCGTGTCGAGGCTGCGGAGGCGCGCCAGTGCGAGATTGAGGCTACGGCGGCGCGCCGGCAACAGGCGCCTTCTCCAGCCGTGCCGCCTCCACCAGCAGCAGCACCACCACCGAAGAGAGGTACCTCCGCAGCATGCTCCTTCTCTTTCCTCCTGTGCGAAGTCGAGCACCTCAAACCCTAATGGCCCCTTCTCCCTTCCAGATCCACGATGACGGCGGCTCCTAGATCCACGACGACGGCGCCCAGATCCACGACGGCGAGGGCAACCTCCTCCTCCGTGGATCCGGCAAGGACGACCTCCCAGGCGGCGGATCCAGCGAGGACGACCTCCCCGGCGGCAGGTCTGGCGAGGAGGAGACCCCGGGGCGCATCCAGCTAGGTGTGGTGCCGGCAGCTAATCGATCTAGGTGGCGCGGCGGCTTCCTTCACCGGTGGTGCAATGGCGACGACGTGAAGATCCTGGTGGCGCTAGGGTTTCCGGAAACGGGCTCGCCAGTGGGCTCGGGAAACGGGCTCGCCGGTGGGCTTTGGATTTTTTTTTTTTTTGTTTTTTCCATGGATTAACCGTGGCGGGCAACATAAGCGCCCGCTGCGGGTAAATACATTAACCGCAGCGGGCGCAGACGCCTATTGCGATC
This sequence comes from Themeda triandra, assembly GCA_018135685.1. Taxonomy (NCBI): domain Eukaryota; kingdom Viridiplantae; phylum Streptophyta; class Magnoliopsida; order Poales; family Poaceae; genus Themeda; species Themeda triandra. The sequence goes on along the minus strand of JAENPR010000908.1, from coordinate 207,509 downwards.
AGGCCACGATTAACCGTGGCCTTACGTCAGCAGCGGGCCCAAACGCCCATTGCTGTTAATGGTTTTTGCCCGCTGCGGTTAATATTTGTGTAGTAGTGATATCTATTGTACCATACTAAGATTATATGAAACGAATATTTATTTCGCCTATTCATATGGCACACGGATTATTATAGAATCACACAAACATGGCACTTTGCAAAATCACATAAACCACATATTTCAATAATCACAGCAAGATCCACATATCATTGGATGATTTCAAACATAGTGCATGTTCAAATCAAACCATAGTATCTGTACATAATGATATGGATCTAGAAAGAAAAATTCAATAACTAGCTAGAATTTATGAATCCCATTGCTTCTTCTTCCATATCTATACACATCGATGTAGTAATTCAACCATTAATCACCTGCAAAGAAAATGTAAGATTCCAAATTAGGCCATAAATAAACATTGATGTAAATTTTAAAATGGTTGCTAGTTTGAACATACAAACATCAAAGGAGGCAATTGGGATTCCTTTGGCATGGATACCGCACCCAGTTTCTGTCCTTTAGCTGCCCATCGAATTTAAGATGCAAGTGCTTGTGGTCGGCGCAGTCATCCCTCTGCAACCATAGAAGCACGGTATGGTGATCGCGTGATGCACGAACGGAGCGCCGGGGGATCTGCCACCATAGAACTCCGCCAGGCTGCAGCACGAGAAGGCAATTCGTTTCCTATTAGTCGTGATCCACTGTCCTATAATTAGCATGATCATCGAAAGAAGGAAGGCAATCAGGTTGTTTCCTAATTACGTGGGGGCATGCACGATCGCCTTCCTTTGAGGGTGTGGGCGCACGTACCAAGTCGGGTGTCCATTGACTGGACCGAGCTTCATCACACCGGGCAGAGCGAAGCGAGCAACGTACGTGGCTCCACCGGGTAGAGTCTGATTTTGGTAATTTTTAGTGGTCAGATTTGTACATAATATACTACCCATTTTTCATGTTTATTTTTCAGGGACAAGGTTCGGTTGTCGAGCTTATTCTTTATGCTCAGGGACTGGATTGAGGATAATTGTTAAGGTGGTCATGCCACTTGGTACATGGACTTCACCTCCGATCAGTTGGGCTACTCTCAGAGCTTACCAACCTGTTGGTCCAACTGCTCGTCGCCCGGCTCGGTGTGACGCACCGCACAACCTCGCGTCGTCTCGGCTCGGTGTAATTCACCGCACAGCCTCGTCTCCGTCTCTTGGCTTGGTGTCATGCACTGCACAACCTTGTCTCCGTCGCTCGGCTCGGTGTCACGCACCGCACAACCTCGTCTCCGTCGCCTGGCTCAGTGTCACGCACTGCAGAACCTCGTCTCCGTCGCCCGGCTCGGTGTCACGCACCGCACAGCCTCGTCTTCGTCGTTTGGCTCGATGTCACGCACCGCACAGTCTCGTCTCCATCACGCGGCTCGTTATCGTGGCTATACATGGGTCGCACCATCGGAGATGGCTCATCCCACAAGATGAAGACGCGTGGGACACAACGTGCACCGTACGGTATTGTAATAGTACCAAATAGGCAGCTTTACTTGTAAACCTATCCCTTCAGAGTATATAAAGAGGGACAGGGACCCCCTCAACTCAAGTTGATTCAAAACAATACAACTGAATAGAGCACATGACATAGGGTATTACGCTTTATAGGGGCCTGAAACTGTATAAATCGTTGTCTCGTGCCTCTGTTTACATATAGCTCCTATTCTAAGCGCACCCTCGCTAGGCTTGTGGTAGACTACTGCCGAAAACATGACGCTAGAGTTACTGGTTGGTTCATAAAACAGCGATAGGGGTCTAGAGCAGTGATATGACATTATACAATCCAATGTAGGTGAGATATGTAAGGTTAAAAAATAGGTAGAATCAAGTGAAAATAGCATATGACTCCCATAGCATTATCAATTGAGATGTGCTACTAAAAGATTTTTTTACGAGAGAAACCTCGACTTTTACTGAAAGCCAAATGCAGATACAGAGAAGTAAAGCTGGGGTTCCAGCGTACAAGTATCTGAACCAATGCTACTAAAAGATTAGACCAGTACCTATTGATAGATGTATAGATTTTTCTTGCGAATAAAGATACTTCATTAAAAATTAAATAGTATCATTACAAGCAAGTGACTCGACAAACTCTGGAAAGGAAGAAAAAAAGACCTCACTCCGACCTGACCGAATAGCAAAATGAGCGAGCTGATGCGCTACATTATTTTGATTCCTACTAATCTTAACAATTTCTACCGTGTGGAGTTCTTCCATCTTCATCCTTGCCGCCAACAGAACAGACCATTTGATAGAATGGCCCTGCGAATGATTCTTCAGCCTGTCAGCGATCGTCGCACAATCGGTCTCTAGCAACATAGGAATGTCAGGCCAGCGCGCCGCGAGAGCAAGCCCTTCACTACATGCAACCACTTCAGCCTCCTCCGCATCCCGGCATTGTCGAAGCACTCTCCATGCCGACAGCTTGGTATGCCCTTCATGATCCCTAATAATCACACCCACTGCACCAGTACCAGACTCAGGGAGAAAAGCTCCATCGACATTGATCTTGAGCCAGCCTGGTTCAGGCGGAGACCAGAAGTTTTTAACTTGTCGCCCCCTACCAGGCAGTTTGCTGCTCCCAACCAAGGCACAACGCTTCCGCTTCGATTTTTTAGATGGCATCAGGACAGACGGCGGACAGACGGGATCACAACCAGGGCACGCGGCCTGACAATCATCCAACTTGTAGTAACACAAGGGTTTCGGTTTTTGCGTCAAGCAACAATAGCAATCATGTCCTGGACACTGATGCAATGTACAAAATTTCAGTGACACTTTATTCTCAATTGGAGTTGCGTTGGTAAGGATATATGCCAGGCTCCTTTCATTTCCAACACTGAGCTCCTGATGAGGACGAGCTGTTTGATTGCATGTTCATCAAGTATATATGAGAACATATGGGTAAAAACAAGGACAAGTATTAGCGGAAAATGAAACACTTACATTGCACAGGGAATAAAAAGAGGAATAACATAAACAACAAGGCACCGCACATGTTCCTCGAATCCATGTTGGATTGCAAATTATCTTATCTGACAGACCTTACACAATTGTTGCTTTAGGATTTGAGTGGCACACATATATATATACACATATACACACACAAACACACAAAGTAACGACATGAGTATGGAAACTCATCATATGTTTCCTATATGGTTTGTAATTTTTAATAGTAGCTTTTTATTTTTTTTTAGCCCGAAAGAGAGGTAATATTAATTTTATTTATTGCACCCCTATATGACAACTTGATTTATTGCTCCTACATTTTAATTAGAACTAATCAATTTCTAATATTAGTTTTATTTATTATGCCCTATATTCACAGACTAGATTTATTGCCCATACATTCTAATTAGCACTAATCATTTTTTTCTTTCCATAGTCATAAGTTTGGCGTCCTCCACCTAGGATATTCTCAAGCACTAGGAAGAGGGCTTGCAAATCGGCATTGACTCGGAGCGATAAATCTAGTAGTCAATATAGGGTTGTAATAAAGGAAATCAATATTAACTCCTATTAAGGCTAGCAAATTGGAGAGTACTATGACAAATTACGCACGGCAAAGGAAACTGTAGTGGGATCCCTTATTTGTCAGCCGCGGTTAGGATTTTCTCAAGCATGAGGAAGAGAGCTTGCAAATCGGCATTGACGACTCGGAGCGATAAATCTAGAAGTCAATATAGGGTTGTAATAAAGGAAATCAATATTAACTCCTATTAAGGCCAGCAAATTGGAGAGTACTATGACAAATTACGCACGGCAAAGGAAACCGTGGTGGGATTCCTTACTTGTCCGCCGCGATTAACTGCGGCGGGCTCTGGCAACCGCCTTGGTCAGGTGTAGCATTTGTCCGCCTCGGTTAAGCAAAAGTGCTCACCACAGTTAAGATTTCTGTAGTAGCGGTGACGACACTGCTACACAGATCTATCACAGCCACTTAGCAACCTACCTATCACAGCCACTTAGCAACCTCTGTCACAGTCGAATTTTGGCGTCCACAGTAAACAATCGACAGTGATAGTGGAAGTCATCATGGTCACCGTCGTTTTGTTTGCTGATACGTTTGTGTTCAAGCAACCATCACTGTCATGTGGGTTAACGAACCACTTGCGTAGTAGTTACCATGATATTATCGTTGTAACAACCCAAAAATCCCAACTACAAATTTTTTTCTCAAAAGGCCTTGAGTGTTGTTGTGACATGTCATCCACCCCTAATCATGCTCTAACAAACCTCACATGTCTTGCACAAGCATCACACATAGTTACCATATGTTCAATGTTTCATTTGTTATATATTTATGTCTCACAAGTTATACAGTAATGTTGCATATGGTACCCATCAATGTTTCATTTAATTTAAACATGTGATTTGGTTCTTCATTGGGTTTATGAAATGATTAATAAAAAGGACCAACAATATTTATTTATATAGTAAATAAACAACTACTATATGGGAATAATATCCCAACATATCCCAATAACCTATACATATAAGTTAGAGAGAGGGCAGTCCCGGGTCGGAGTGGAGGTTGGTCGCCGTGCTCGATGACTAACACTGGCACCTTCAACAACAAAGGCGCTGATGCCTTCCCCAGATCCACCAGAGTGGATGACGAAGAGGCAGCTGAACGTCGTGCTGCTAGAGGGAGAGAGGAACTCGCCGAGAAAGTGGCAGTGATGGCCGCTTTGTGTCAAAGGCCCAAGAAAGTTCATGTTGTTCAACCACAAGAATCGTTTGTGCAGCTCGGGGGATCCAGTCAAGGTTTTGGACTCGTCCCGATGATCAAGAAGAATCTCGATGACGAGGAGGATTTGTCAAGGCCAGAGTTCATCCACCGCGCGAGTGAAGCCGGCTTCACGGTCGACGAGCTACTTCAAGCGGAGAAAGCTCTAGCATCAGGTAATAATCCATGTTCTGCAGATTTTAATTTAACAAACACCGTTGTGTCAACAATGCTGAAGAATTGTAAAGGTTTTGGTGGAGCTCCTTGGCAGGGGCCATTGCCGTCGCCCCGCAAGATGATCACAGGTGCTTTCTTCGGTTGTTCTCAATCGCCGGCGGCAAAGTCTATTCCTGAGAAAAAAATTCAAAAAAATTTGAAACACCGAATGCGAACCTGAAGGGGTCTTACGCGTGGAGTTTCTCCCGTTATCTCCTGTGCACATTATGGACTCTACCACGTGCGGCCAAGGAGATATTACGGTAATCTCTAATTCGGTTTTGGCCGATCCTCCTTCCTCTCGGAGCGGTGGGTCTTCGCTAATACACAAGCGGGATCATAATCGTGATGAGGAGAAAGTGGACCGTGTTCAAGACCCGTTTTACCCGGACAAGATCCAAGTTGTCCCAAGGAAGTTTTTTCGGCCCATGTTGGGGTTGTGTAACCTTCTATCCCGTACAGGCACCATACGTCGCCCTTTCCCTATCCAGTCGCCACCACAAACCGAAACCGCAGCGAGTCGACGTTTCTACGTCGAGGCTCTGCGACTAGGCAAACCGATGGCGGCGCAGGGTAGAAACGGCGGTGGCTTTGGAGGGCGTGGCTGCGGAAGAGGGCGATTCAACCCTGGCTTCAACCCAGGGTTTGAACCGGGGTTCGGAGGCTATGGTCGTCAGTACGGTGGCCATCACCGTGGACGTGGGCAAGGGTACGCCAATGGAGGTGGTTTTGGAGGCCATGAAGGATACGGCTACGGGGGCGGCTACTATGATCAAGGGTATGGGCAACACACCCCAGGCCGTGGTCGTCGCCACTACAGAATATTTGGTGGCCCTGGTCGTGGCGGGGGCTTTGCCTGGTAGCCATTCAATGGGAATGCTCCTGGGAACCACCCTGCTATGGGTGGACACGAAGCGGCTCATCCTCAACAGGCGCCCATTGGGGGTGCTCCTCCGCAGCAAGGTGCCGCAATCCCTAGACAACAGCTGATCCAGGTTACTTCGGAAGCGGCGCTTCAAGGAGGCGCAGCAGCGCTTCAAGGAGGTGCTACTACTGCTGCCCATGCGCCTGGCCCTCAGACAGTGGCCTGCATCGGGCACAATGGAGGGGCACCCGTAGGTCAGCAGGCCACGGCCATGGTGGTGGACCCAGCCCCACCAAAAGCTCCAGAAGAACCCAAGAAAGTCGCTGCCCCACCGACCGCTAATTCTAAAGGTAAACTGTAGAAGTTCCAGAGTCGTCTGATCAGGGGTGCAAGAAAAAGAAAATACCACATTGCTACCGTTGTCATTCCAAAGGCCACACAATTCATGAGTGTACCGTGGTTCTTTGCTGTGAGCTTTCTTATGGTAATCATAATGTTAAATGATGCCCAAACAGTAAAAAGACAAGTGTTAGTGCTGTTCTTTGTGGTTATGTGGCTCAGGGATTGGGGTTTTATCAGATCCCTGTGACAGAAAGCACCGAAGTCAATGCTATTGAGACAAAAGCAGTGGTGCGTGTGCTTGAAGGTTCTTTTACTGTTGAGCAATTGACAGTGGAACTGGAGATGCTTCGCCCAGATAAGAATCATAAGTGAGAAATTCAGACAACTGGCCCAACTATGGTTTCAGCCTGTGCTAGTGGTTTTGGTGCCTACAGGTGAGAAAAAAAAATTAGTTTTCTCCTCTAGGCGCCTACAGGTGATCTATCTCCCTCCGTCTCGTTTCAGCCTGTGCTAGTGGTTTTGGTACTACGAAAGAGGAACTGAGCTATATTTACTACACGTTATACCCGTCCATAAATAGCAATCTTAGCTTCAGCTATTTACCCTTGAAAATAGCTGGTCGATGGTAAGCCATCACCGATGGCACTATGGCAGCCAGCCAAGCACGTCCACCTCAACTTGCATAGGCTGTTCAACGTCTTTCACTACAAGGAATGATACTTTACATGACAGTCACTTTGGTCATAAACAGGCAAAAATACGTCACAGAACGATTGAAAAATCCGTCATGTATCTCACATCATACAGTTTTGTTGGACCGAACTGTGCCGTAATAGATTGACATTTGTGTTCATCATGGATCGGTTGTCCATCTCCTATAACCAGCCCATATCCAAGCCCAGTTCTGAACCATAGGTCATCATTAGGACACACTCAAACTCACATTTGACAAAACATTGATCATCATTTTCATTGAAATCAACATTTGTTCTTGGTACAAATTATCATAGGGAATCGCCGTAATTTCCTCTTCCTTTCGTTGATAATGGCATCTGCGGACGTCATTTATCTTCTTAAAGGCATCAAGATAAGCACACCTACTCCTAGCCATACCCTGCAATATGGCATTTGAGACCCAGCTATGGCGTCGAGAGCAAGCCAAGGACGCCCTCTCGTTGATCAAATAGAGGGTCGAAACATTTATCGTTTGCTGTAATGTCCTGGTCTATGTATAAGACTATGGCTTTTTTCTCTTTTATTTTTTCTTTCTCTTTTTGTAATAATTAGCTGTGTACATCCCTGAATGTAGAGGGCCGGATTTGATTATCTTTTATCGAAAAAAATGGCGCAATGGCAGCATCGTGCATGCTTTGCGTGCTCCATCTGTTAGCCTTGTGAAGTCAATCTTAGCCTTGATGATGTAAATCCTTGCTTGATAACATCACCCCACGTTTTCTTGCTGTTTTCCTTTACAAAAATAAATCTAGAAATACCAAGAAGCCTGTATATATATATCTTACAATCATCGTGAGATGTCCTTTCCAGAAGCTTAGCTTTGTGCCGACGTTATCTACATATGTCAGAAACGATCGATGTTTATGTGCCACATGCTTTTGTATATACATAAATATTATAAATTGATTAATGATTATGCAAACATGTTTCTGAATAAAAGCAATTAGAGCAATGTCGATCTTTTATATTTAAATGTAACCTTGATTCAATTCAAACTAAATATATTTTGGTGTAATATGTTATATGCATGTTTATAATGATTAATTCTACTTTATTTTTATAATTCAAATATGATTGACTTAATTCAACTTAGATATTATTTTAAGTAGCTTGTATATGTTTTACATATAATTGAAATAAATGGATCCTATAATGTTCTTTTTGTCATACCGAATAAATTCTTCGGTTCAGCGGTCGTTTTCTTTCGTCATAGCTCCGATTAGAGTGCATTATGCGATTGTGTGCTCAACTGCTCATAGCAATGCGTAGATTAGTTTTCAAACCTTTTTATTGATTGGTGTACTATTCTAATTTATTTCTGTTGTATGCTACGTGTATGATTGTCTGCATGCTTGTGTGGTGTTCCATGATCCTGCCCGACAGTGAGCTTTGCATTGGCGATTTAGGAGTTTGAGATCAAAGCAATTCTACCCAGGTTTCGACTAGCAGAAGGATAAAAAATTAAGGCAAGTATAGCTTGGGTTTATTTCTGTGACCATGATCTTGTGACTTGATTAATGTTTAAGCAACAAATGATAAAAATGACATTTTAGCAACTTGAGGATTTGTCGGTAAGTGATTTATCATGGACTTAATGTGCCGTTGTGAGGGCTATATGGATCTGGCTTTACCTCAGTATGAAGACCTTTTCTAGCTTGTTAGTGGTTACCCAAAAGGACACAAGAGGGGCTATGCCTTGTTTGATCCCGCAGCCCACGAAGAGGGTGCACCTTGATTTATTTGTCTTTTGTTAGTCACCTGTTGGGGGAGGGTTTATACTTTTATTGGGGAAACCTTAGCGGCCCTAACTAGATAGATAAACCTTTGAAAGGCTCCATAGTGAACCCTGTCGGCCTTCCTTGGTAGTGGGCTAAGAGGTTGGGCGCCACGGGTGAAAGGGTAAATCACGACTCACAGGAAAAGGGTACACCTCTGCGCAGAGTTAAATCGATATATCGTTCGTGCCCACGGACAGGGCGGCCCTGTCACATTTACATTGGGATAATGATTCTTGTCATGTTAAGATGTTCATTTATTTACCGTTTTGTGTTCTTCATTATTTATGTTACATTGATCGTGAGGTTATGGGATTGTACTTCCTTGTTGCTATATTTGTTGAGTTCGACATGGACTCACGCTTGTCTATTTTTTAAAATACTTTGGAAGATCTCGGATGGGTACCAGCTTGCAAGAGATTTGAAAGAGTTAGACTTGTGATCAACCAGTCAGTTGGATCCAGTGAGTCTACACCCGGAGTTCAGAGTTATCTATCCGTTGTTTGATATCTAAGGTTATGTCTTCTATATTAAATATGTTATATATAAAGCATTGTTTACTGATACTACCTTTCATTCGTAGCTATATACGAGATTTGACCACCGAGACTCACATATAGTGTATATCTAGTTTTGTCCTTAAAACCGGATGCTACAACATCACATACCAAAACACTTGATTATAATAGTATTTTGTTCATTTGACATGTGTTTTTCTACATTTTTGTGGGTTGTATTACATACCAAAAAATTGTTTTGCTTAACAATAGAAATAATTTGTGCATTTGCCATCATGTGCCTTCTTCGTGTGAGTTGCATCACTTACCAAATATTTAGTTTTTGCTTAACTACAGAAATAAGTTGTGCATTTGTGATGTGTCTTTTGTATGTATTTACTAGGAGATCTTTTTACAATATTTGTAGAGAATTTTGACGGCTCACAGCTACCGATCCGACGGCAAAAAAACCGAAGGAGATGGGAGACGATGGTAGGGAGGCGATGGGAGGCAATTCTTGTGTCTATGGTCGGTGGGCCATATGCACTAAATCACCTCTCATCGCCTCCAATACCGATGGGGAAGGCGATTCCAAATAAAACGAAGAGTAACTGCGTTTTCGTAATTCTTTTTTTAATCAAGGGTAAAAAAGTAACTTCATACATACAAAGAAATATGTTTCAAGTACTACGGTTAGGACGAGTACTATAGTTCGATAAATATTTTTTTATTTTTTGAAAGAAATAAGTCTATTTTTGGCCATCCAACTTTTGCCAAAGTACACGATTGGCCATCGAACTTTAAAACCATGTATTTTTGACCATTCAATTTCTAAAACCGACACAAAAGGCCATTAGCTGGTTTTGACCGGGCTGGGCCACACCTGTTAGGTCCCTAAGGGCAGGTACATTGACGCTGTCTCATAACTTATCTTATATGGTGCCACGTATTTTAAGACGACTCAATAGACTATATGTACAATGGTTGTTGTTTTAAGTTGTCTTATAGCAACTCGTAATTTCTTAATTTAGGGAGAGAGTAAAAATAGAATTGTGAGGTGCATGACAATAATAACTCATACAATGGTAAAATAGTTGTCTTATACTCCTAAATTTTAGCTCATGTCTCTCACCTCTTTCTTTCTCCACATCATCAAAAGTCCTATGTGTCAATGCATAAGACGATGTATGAGACCGTTTACATGTAGCAATATACGAACCCTAACCAGACACGTAACCATCCCCATGCGACCGAGTGAAACAGGAAGGAGGAAACGGAGACGTCCGTCCACTCGCGCTAGGTTTTCTGGACGGCGTCTCTAACAAGCGTGCGCGTGGAGTGCACAACGGGTCGAGGCGGGTCCAGATCAGGGCTATATGGCGTCTACAGCCCCGAGATCACGCTGGAGCGGCGGCTTGCCAGTGGCAGGACATGGCCGTGGCATCGGCATGGCAGGCAGTCTACCCCGGCGTCCTATTGACGCCGTGGCTCCACTTTGTCCGGGCTGGTCCAGTGCGCGTGATGTGCGTGCGTGTCCAGGGGTAAGGCACAACTGCACGAGGCCTGGTCATGCTTTCCAGGGTCTTGCCGGCGGCGATGGCCGGGACAGGCAAGGATAGAGGGCAACTACGGGAGGGCTTTGTGCGTGTGTGCTCACCGACGTGTGAAGATGAAGATCGCGTGCTGCCTGCGCGTCGTCGTTGCCGCCCGACGGGGTTCGGTTCGAGGCTTGCCGCAAGCGAAGTAGGGGCTGGTCGCGGCGTCCGGGTCCCGGTACTGCTCGGTATCGTTCACAGTCCACGGCTACGCAGAAGGCGCCGATGTGGTCGGGTCGAGGTGGAACGCAGCCGGGTCGTGGGTTCGACGTCACAGGGCTGGAGCAGCGCCGCGACGGGTGCTTGGCGTTGGCGTTGGTGGAGGACGGAGCTTGATGGTGGCGTCGTGGCTTTGGCGTAGAGTGGTGGCGATGGCGACGCATCTCTTGGCGCGGCGTCGAGTCGGGGCTCTGGCGTGTTGTCGAGGATGCATCGCGGCACGTTGAGGATGCGGCTTGTGTTAGATATAATGTGGGGCTGGCCCATTATTTCTCCCATCTCCCTCTCCCACAAATAAAAAGAACAAAATATGGACATTTTTTGGTGCGGTAATTTTTTTCCGTCTGCCTGCCGCCGTCCATGCGAAACAATACCCTCTCCCACCTATCGTACCTTGCATGCAAAAAAGAAAGGAGGAAAGGAAACCTACAATCATGGCAGGAGAGGAAACGTGCAATTACGGCAGGCTCGTCCCTAGAAAAAAATCTCACCAGGCCTCCTTAGATCACGGCAACACCTGCTCCACCTTCCTCTCACCCTCTCCTGAAAAGAACTTCCAGCCCCCCACCACACGGACGCGACGTTTGCGACCGCCGCGATGCCGCCGTCGTAGTGCCTCCATTCCTCACAGTGGTGAAGCTACGTTCATTCGACGGGGTTGGTCGACCACGACGACTTTGTAGTCATACGCGTACGAGTGATTTTTTTCCGGCTTGGACCCGGTAAAAAATACGTAAGACCTCGGTAGGCCGGCAGCCCAGTACGTAGCAGCAGTCTAATTATCTCCTCGGCAGCCAATTTATCGATCCATAATCCATTCACAGGTCCAGAGAATGCCAGACGTTGGCGTCGATTCGGCCTCCCGATCCACTGCACGGGCCGCGCGATGCTGCGACCTTTCAGTTTTGATCTTCAGTCTTGACGTTGTAGCGGAGGTGATTGACGGCAGGCTGGCCCTGGCCGCAGCTCCTTCAACGAAGCAAATTCCAGCGGCCGACGGCATATAAGATCCTGTGGGCATCCGTGCTCAAATAATAAGGTGCTCATCGGCTGGACAAGGTACCCCAAATCCTTAAATTTGCAATCAGTACGTAATTGTATAATAGGTTTTTTATTTTTTTCAGCCATACAATTCAGTCTCAGAAAGTAGATAGCCAGAGCATGCTCTTTCATTCAGTGAATCAGAATTTCAGACCAAGATGCCAGGTATCTATGCTACTTCCTCCATTCCAAGTTATATGTCGTTTTGCCTTTTTTATATCCATTTTGCCATATATTAGATATAATAATATATTTGAATACGTAACAAAATCAATGAACTAAAAAAGTTAAAGCAACTTGTAATTTAGAAAGAAGGAAGTACTTCATTAGTACTTTATTATGGTTTGCGTTTCAGTAAATCTGTAGTGGCTGCTTGTACATTTGTATTGATGAACCCTTATAATTCCTTTTTTTCTATCGTGTTTAATCCTCAGTAATAGAAATGATATGGCCGAATTTTTTAGGATCAACTCTGTAGATCCAACATCCAACACAAGTACATTGTCGTTGAGTTCATCAAGAATCACTAGAGGTACACTCGGGTCCCCTCCCCTCTATTTTTGTAAGGAAATTGGTTCCTTCCTTTTTTTTGTAGCGTTTTCCCAACTAGAATAACTCAGCAAAACCTTGTCTTCTTTTAGTTGACATAAAATTGATAAATAGTAAACATGTGGTGTGTATGAATGAAAGATAAATAGTTTATATTCTTCATAGGATTGCTCTTTATTTTCGCATTTTCTCTGACCTGAAATGATTTCAGTGCTTAATCCTTTCTCGGTGAAAAATGGTGATTAATATTTCTGAAGACTAGATTATTTGATTGGCAGGTCTTCAGAAAGATGGATCATGACAGATGGGAATTTGCTAATGAGGAGTTTCTGAGAAGAAAGAGGCACCATCTGAAAATGGAATGGTTGCATGGTGTGCAACTGTGCATGCAGACTGTTGTCGTCAACAAAAAAAATTGCGTGCAAATTGTTTGAGATGTCTCTGTTCTGAACTTCTTACCAACGTGGGGTGGGTGTTTTTCCCCTTTGGCAGCAAGTTTGGACCTCTAATACCCACTAGCCTACTCACTTGTACTCTCCATGCGCAGCTACAAAACTAAGTTAATATTTATAGGAGAAACATCTTATAATTGGGCTTTGGCATTTTTATTGACTTTACAAATATTTGCTCTTCAATGTGGTATAGTAAGAGCTTAAATATGTGTATGGTTCATATCTGATTAAATTAATGCTGAGTTGACCCCTCGCAACTGAGGCATGCCACAAAAGAATGGTAATGTGTCAAGTGATAATTTTCGGTAGTGTCGATGGGTGTGTTTTGTTTTTCTAATTTTTTATTTTTTGTAGATTGGCAAGACTACCAGGAAGGAGTGAAACAACATGAGTACAAGATAGAAGCTTAGAGAAAATTAAGGTAGTACCACACACAGATGGAATAATATAATGAGATCTTTTACCATGGTTGGAAAAGTACCATGGTACTTCCAGGTACTTTCATCTTTTTTATTTTGTAAGTAATTATTTGAGAAATATATTATAGAGGGTACTTTAGTAATTGAGTATTTGAGTCTTTGCCTTTCTGAATGTATCATGACCCTGACCCTGGCGCACGTGGCCTCGAAGGCCTGGCGGCGTGCGACGAAGCGGAGGGCGCAGTCGGCGGCAAGAGCGCCACGTCAGGGAGCGAGGTTTAGGATGGCGAGCATGGGACGACCGTTCTCCCATCGCTAGCTTCCTGTACTTGCTCAGCATGAAGTTCCTCGTGACGTTGGTGGTCACCGCGAACGGGAAGAAGCCGACTGACAGCTCCAGACAGTGAGTCTGCATCCGTCTCTGGGTTCCCGATGTCAAAAGCCCTGAAGATGATGCAGCCCATGGCCGTGCCGTACTTGTTATTCTCAGGACTACGCTCAACTAAAGTTCCTGTTGGAGCTCGAGAACACGGACGGCCCCATGGCACAGCCAATTTGCCACTGCCGTCTTTGCCATTGCCATCTTCAGAGCCCGAAGCCCAAGGTGAAGCGGGACGGGGAGCGGCTTGTCGAGGTGCTGGATGCCGCATGGTCGAGCAGGAGCAAGCACGTCAAATGGCCGCTCATCCTTTCCTCTCGGTGCTGGATGCCGCCCGCCGAGCAGGAGCAAGCATGTCAATTGGCCGCGCCTTCCTCTCTAGCCTCCTCGTGCTGTTCGGCACCGAGAGAAACTCCCCTAGTCAGGGAGTGGACGGCGAGAAGTAACGCGTGTCTGAAGAAGGCCTAACTGGAGCCGTTTGCTGTGCTAGCCATGACCTCATATACGCTCTTTTTCCTTTGAAAATTAAAGAAGAAATGTCTTCAAATACAAGTAGACGTGTCTGATCGAGCAGCTTTGCCATATTTGCCTAGTACAGTAATTACTGATTTACCATTATTTAAAATAAAATATAAAATAGATATTGTTTCACATATTTTGGTACTGGTCCCACCTAAATCTGGTACTATCCTCACCAAATTGGTACCTCCGAGTACTTTCACTTAGGTACCTCCTATTTTTCCACCGTCCGATCTAGCCTAATGGATGGTCCATGTTTTTTCCAACTATTGTAAAATTTCTCATAATATAAATGGAAGAAGATTGATATGCATTTTGTTGGTTGCATCTAAGATTTATTTTGCACCAAAATAGATTTACGTGTCAACTGAAAACCCGTGGAATATTAATCATTGCCTGCAAATGAAATGATGCAAATATCACACTCTTATTGATTATTGTTTTTCTTCAATATAACACATGTTCAAACTCTAAATATAAGACATTATTTGTGAATTCATTGACGCATGAAAGGGCTATAATACATTATTTCGCGCGTACTCATTATCGTGTTTTCTAAAGACAACATGTTCATGCTCAAATTATCTTGGCATTATTTATTCTCAATGCAACGCACAAAGAGGTGAAGTTGGTGAGCCTGCGATGTCGTGCCCTTGACCGTTAATTTCATGAACTTTGCTATCATATCGTGCGATCTATGTATTTGAAAACAAAAGTTTTAATTATCCCATAGCAACGTACGGGCACGCTACCTAGTGTCTAATAATAATTCTAGGACACTTATGGAAAGTGCTAAGGTAAACCATTGTTTAATTCCACACTGGGAATTAAACTTTAGTTAACTTAACTTAAATAGGGAAACCTCGCGTGTACCTATTGAGAAGTTGAAGAGAGAATAGAAGTGTGCCACACGCGCGCGTGCCGCCGTTGTGCGGAGCCGAGGCGAGCATCGCGCGAAAATAACGGTCGGAAGTGGATCGACGCGGACCAACTCCCTCCCGTGAGAAGCGGTCCGGCTCGGACTCCTTCCGACGCAACTTGTGGCTGCGGAGCATGCAAAATTCTTCCCGTTCCCGCAACGCTAGTATAAAAGGAGACCTTCGAGAGACACACACCACTACAGCTCCTCTCTCTCTCACACATCATCTCTGTCATGCCGCCCATTATTTGTTCTCCCCGTTCCGGAGTGCTGTGCGCATAGCACGTAGGAAGAGCAGGCCTCCGAAATCTCGTCCTCATCAGCGGCAGCTGCTCGGGTGTGTGCAGGCGATCAGATTTTTGGGGAGCGCCATCGCGACTGCTCGATCGTCATCAACATCTCCGCTGCACCAACAACCATGGGCGATAAGGCGTTCGACACGGGCTCCTCGTCAGGATATGATCCCGTGTTCGTAATCTTGCGATTTTCTATAATATTGTTTTTATATATCAAGATCAGTATAGCCACCTGTAGTAGTTGAATTATGCACTTGCTAGTCGTAATTTTACAGCTATTTCTGAGGATTAAATTCAATAGGATATTGCCTAAATATTCAACAGCTTGGCGTAGACGGCGGCGTGGTCCAGGATGGGGCAGGTGACCGGCGACGGCACAGCGAGGTGGAGCTGCGGCTGTGGCTCGGCTGGGCACTGGGCGACAAATAGTGTTGGAACAAGAGGAGAGGATGGTGGCGGCGCCGTTTGGGAGAAGCAGGAAGCGGCGGCGGCTGCTGGTATTTATAGTCGCGCTGGCTAGGGTTCCAGGTGTGGGCGTCGCCGTGGCGTTCATCGGGAGCGCGGGCAGGTGGCCGTCCTCCCAGCTGCGACGGCGTCGGGGTCCGTGTCCAGTACGGAGAGAGCGAGATGAGAACGGGAGGGGTGACGGAAAGGACACGGCGTCTTTGGATTCCCTTTTACACTTGCGGCTGTCGTGTGGGCCAGTGGGGGCGGCAATACAGGAGCATGCAAGGGCGGCGCTTCGTACACGTGAAGTTCACATGAGCAGGGCCGCCCCGCAGAAATCCGAGGGCCTGTACAAAAATAAAAAACGAGGCCTACTAGCCTAAAAAAATAGAACAAAAATAAGATGTAAAATATAATTTATATCGTTGCAATGAGATACGTAGGTCAAGAATGGTACTTATGTTGCATAATCTTGCATAATATCATTCTTTTTATGTTGTTTTAGTGTTCTTTGAAAAGATCAAATCATTGAAATAACAAAACTTAGAGATCTTCCCGCTACTCGCTATAGTTAGCTAAATCGTTGTGGTTGATGTGAATGAATAATTGAAACGGCCATTGCCGACTGTCTGTGTATGCGGGCACAGGGTGATAGGAGACGTCGAATGAAGAAGTTTGGTGACTGGGATCATAGCCAGGGAGACAAAATTACATCTGTGTGACAAGCTAAAAAATCATTTTATATTGGACTAATTGGCAGTGGTGGACCCAGGATTTTGCAACTGACTAGGGCCAAGGTTTAACCAAGTTTCATCGATAGCTACGCCATAGTCTAGATGACTATATTCACACGAAAATTAATGTTTACATTGAAAGAAAGCAAATGAAGTATGGTATTCAATATACTCAAGAGAAATATGGTGCTATAGTTCTGGTCCTCTTCGTCTCATTGGTTTCAAAATTTCACAATTAGGAGACTAGCAGTAGCAGAGATTTCTTGTAGTAAATAAAGAGAATTACTTAACTACTGAAGAACTGAACAAATACGTTACTGTGATGGCTCTAGCAACGGCAGTGGCAGTACTGCATAGGGTCTCCGGGCCTCCGGCAGTGGCACGCCGGCAACCAAGGGGCAAGGGGTCTGGCTCAGCTCTGTGGCCATGCCTGCGAAGGGGATGGCGGCCGCAGCCGAGGGGCGAGGCTCAGCCATTCGGCCTTGCCTGCAAGTGCCAGGGCGATGGTGGACGCTGGGTGCCGGCAAGCGGGGGACGCGCCGCCGAGTGGTGCAGCAGAAGGCGGAGCGGCGGTGCCTGTGCGGGATAAGAGCGGAGACGGAACGGAAGAGTTACGAGCAAGCTGAGCGGCAAGTCCATGGTCCTGCCCTACTCTCGTCCTTGGTGGGCTGTTCGTTATGGGCCAATCTGGAGACTTGCTCCTCAAAAATCTTGGCTGTGACTAGGGCCATGGCCCTCTGTCAGCAGCCAGGCTGCCGTCCCGGCCCAACAACATGAAGAAGGAGCGCGGCCCAAGCCCAAGCGTCGTCCCAAGCCCAATCGCTTGGTCATCGGACCGGAATGGAGCGCGTGATGTATAAATAGCAATCGTGAGAGAGCGTGAGGGATCAGAGAATTGTAAAGACAAGTTCATTACATTTTTAATCATTCATGGTTTAGTAGTTACTTTTCCCCTTCCCCAAGTAGATCTTCTTCTACCTCTCGCTAGTTCTTCACAATTGGTATCAGACTTCTAGATCCTGGAATCCCATCACCACTATACTCGCCGGCAGCGCGCGCTCGGCGCCATGGATCCCAACTTCAAGCTGCTGTTCGACGAGCTCGCCAAGCTCAACGGGCGGTTCGACGAGCAGAGTTCGCGCTTCGACGAGCAGAGCAAGTGGTTCGACGACCTCGAGCGGAGCATCTCCGACCGCTCTGCCGATTTCGTGACCCGCCTCGAAGCGTTGGAGTTGGACCACGACGCCGTCAACGAGATCGGCCGCCGCGTCGCCGATTTGGAGGATGCGCCAGTCGATCCGCAAGTCCTCGCCGACAGCAAGCGCATCGACGACTTGGTGGCCAACTACGCCGACCGCGACTCCGAGCTCTGCAACCGCCTCGACGCGCTTGAGAAGTCGCGTTCCGCCTTCCCAGGAGAGGACGCCGAGGTCCGGATGGAGTCGGCCGGAGACAGGAGGCCCGGCATCGACGACATGCTGTGGTCCATGCGCCGCTCCGTCCAGGCGCTGTCCTCGGCTGCTCATCGTCAGGTGGCTCCGTCGTCTACTACGCCGGCTGCGGGGTTCGCGGCTGCCCCAAGCCAGACATCCGGGTACACCTACGCCGCTGCTTCCTCGGAGGTCGGGAACGCCTACAATTCGGCCGCGCCACCGCCGGGGAACCCCTACACCTCTACGGGGGCCGCGCCGCCACCGGGGAACTCCTACATCCCGGCGGCAGTACCGCAACCACACACCTGCACGTGCGCCTCCTTCGTCGTTTGCGGCTCCGCCCCTGAATCGCGCACCCCAGGTGTTCGACACAAGTTCCCAGAGCGGTGTCTTCGTCAATTCTCCTACCCAGGCGGTTGAGCAGCAGCACATGCGCCCCGCCAAATCGCCCGTCGTTGGGCACCGCGTCGAATCGACTACACAGGTTCCGGGGTCCGGTGTCGTTACGACCTGGATCCCTGACCCGGCCAATGGTATGAACCGATTCCCGCACTCTAACGTTGTTCATTCATCTCCGGCATACTTGCATCACCCCCCGCCAATGCCAACGAATTCCCATCCCCCACCAATGCCAACAAATTCCCATCACCCACCAATGCCAAACAATTCCCATCACCCACCAATGCCAAACAATTCCCATCGCCCACCACCGCCAAACAATTCCCATCACCCACCCCCTGTCCATCTATCGATCCACCGGGACAATGTTTTACCCGGCTCCTAATGCAAATCCTTCTCCAAGGCCACCCCCGTCTTCACCCGGCCAGTTCAATACGTTCACCCTCCTTATCAGCCTTCTCAGCTATCAGATAAACCGAGTTTTCACCATACTGGCCGCATTCCTAAGCTCAAGTTTCCTCGTTTCGATGGTGACAATCCTCGTCCTTGGAAACACCGTCTTTGAGAAGTATTTTCGCATCAATTCTATAGAAGAGTCCCTGTGGATAGAAATTTCAGAGATGCACTTCGATGGGGCCGCTTCCTTGTGGTTTCAGTCGATTGAGCACCTTCTTCCTAACCTGACTTGGTCCTCCTTCTGTGCTTCTATGCACGAACGTTTCGATAGAGACCGTCATGAGTCCTTAGTTCGCCAGAGTTTCCACCTTCATATGACTTCTACTGCCACAGACTACATTACACGTTTCACTGAACTTAATGACCAACTCAAAGTCTATACTCCTCATACCGATGAAACTACTGTGGTTCAGCGTTTCATCGATGGTCTTCGTCCTGATATTAAATCTGTCATTGCATTACATCACCCCAAAACTCTGGATTCTGCCGCTTCGCTTGCTCTATTGCAGGAAGAGATGTGCCCTGTTCCTCCTACTCGGGCTGTCCGGACTGGTGATTGGCATTCTTCTTCGTTCAAGCATTCCCAGGGTGCTCGCGGTGGTCATCCGTTGCCTCTACCGCCTCCACGCCAAGACAAGGCACCTTCTCTGACGCCAGCTGCTGCTGCTGTACCATCTGCCAATTCAGTGCTAGCAGCGGTCAAGGCGTCACGCAAGGCTCAAGGATTGTGCTTCAAATGTGGCGGCAAGTGGAATCGGGAACATAAGTGCCCTCCCGAAGTGTTGATGGCAGTTGAGTCCATTTGGCAGGCTGTTCCTGATGAGGATGAGTTGGTTTCTGAGGCTGTTTCTGATGGTGATGCTGATCCTCATAGTGATGCACAGGTGTTTCTGGCTATCTCTAAAGCAGCTGTTCATGGTGCTTATCCAAATCGTGCAATCAGGTTACAGGGTTCTATAATGGGTCATCCGGTCACAATTCTTGTGGATTCGGGCAGTACTGCTTCTTTTGTCAGCCAAAGCTTTGCTGAGAAGATCTCCGGTGTATGCCCCGATGATTCGGCGTCTCAAGTGCAAGTTGCAGGTGGCCGCTATTTGCAGAGTCCTGGCACATTTCGTCAGTTGCCTTGGTCCGCATCGGTGCTGCCTGTTTTTCTACGATTTCGAAATATTGCCGCTTCAAGCTTATGATGTTATTGTCGGTATGGATTGGTTATCTAGCCATAGCCCCATGTGGGTTGATTGGAGTGCTAAATGGATGATGATTCCACATGAAGGAAAAGCTGTTATGCTTGAAGGTATACAAGATCAAGCTCCATCTCACTTATGTGTGCAGTTGTGCAGTACAGCAGACTCTTCTGGTTCTTCAGAGGATGAGTCGCTCTTGCCAAAGGAAATCCAGGACTTGATCACTCAGTTTGCTCCGCTGTTTGAAGCTCCTACGTCCTTGCCTCCATCTAGAGCTTGCAATCACAAGATTCCACTTATTTCAGGCGCTCAGCCAATATATATTCGTCCTTATCGATATCCCCCTGCAATGAAGGACGAGATCGAAAAGCAGGTCAATGATATGCTGCAACAAGGACTTATTCAGCCAAGCTCTAGTTCCTTCTCATCACCTGTTCTCATGGTTAAAAAGAAAGACAAGTCCTATCGATTCTGTGTTGACTTCCGCCAGCTCAATGCCTTGACTGCCAAGTCTAAATTCCCTGTGCCTGTGTTTGACCACCGATTGATGAGCTTTCTCGAGGCAACCTGGTTTTCCACTCTGGATTTACGCTCAGGGTTCCATCAAATCTTGCTGCACCCGGGTGAGGAGTTCAAAACAGCCTTCCAAACTCACTTGGGGCAATATGAGTTTCGGGTGATGGCTTTTGGGCTTACAGGAGCACCGGGAACTTTCCAAGGGGCTATGAATGCAACTTTGGCACCGGGACTTCGGCGCTTTGTCATCGTATTCTTTGATGACATCTTGGTTTACAGTCGCAGCTACGAGGAGCATGTTCAACATCTAGCTGCGGTGTTCAAATGGTTACGACAGATTCCTGGAAACCGAAAATGTCCAAGTGCACGTTTGCTCGGCGGAAGATCTCTTATCTTGGCCATGTAATCGGTGAGCAAGGCCTTTCTACTGCGACCCCGCCAAGATCCAAGCAATCAGCGATTGGCCGTACCCAAGTCGGTTAAAGAACTGCGGGGATTCCTTGGCCTTGCGGGTTATTACGGGAAATTCGTTCGTCATTTCGGAGTTATTGCCAAGCCTCTTGCGAGCCGTTGAAAAAGGATTCTCTTTTATCTGGACATCAATCCATGATTCAGGCGTTCAACGCCTTGAAGCAAGCTCTATGTTCGCACCGTTCTTGCTATACCCGACTTCTCTTTGCCATTTCATATTGAAATAGATGCTTCGGGCCGGAGTTGGTGTCTTTGTTACGATACAAAATGGTCATCCACGGCATTCATTAGCAAAGCCCTCGGCCCTCGCAACGGGGATTATCTCGCCTACGAAAAGGAGTACTTGGCAATTGTCATGGCGGTGGACCGGTGGCGTCATTATGTTCTCGGAATGATTTCTTCATCCATACGAGACCCGAAAAGTCTCATCCACCTTAACGAGCGCGCCTTCATACGCCATGGCAACGAAGCCGTTTACTAAACTGCTGGGTCTTAGGTACAAAATTCTGTACCGTCGCGGTGTGGACAACGGTGCTGCGATGCATTGTCACGCCGTGGTTATCGGGATGAGGTTACGGCCATTAGCTCACCTACACATGATTGGTTACAGGAGCTTTCTTCTTGGTATGCTTCGACGGTGAAGCACAGTCCTTACTTGCTAAAGCTGTCTATCGCGGCTACGGCCATTCACCATTTGCGTTGAAAAATGGGATTATTCTGTATAAACAGCGTATTTGGCTCGGTTCCAACAAGTCACTGCAGCACAGAATCCTTGCTGCTCTCCATGATAGCCCGGTGGGAGGACACTCCGGTGCTCCAGCGACTCTAAGCAAGGTTAAGAAGCTGTTCTATTGGCCAGCCATGCGTGCGATATCACAACTTATGTTCGAACTGCACGATCGCCTCCAAGCTAAGCCTAATCGGGCTAAATACCCGAGCCTTTTGCAGCCATTGCACATTGCCCAAGGCGTCGTGGGAGGTAATTTCTATGGATTTTGTCGAGGGTCTTCCACAGTCTGGTTCTTTCAATGCCATTTTCGTCGTTGTTGACAAGTATTCCAAGTTTTCCCATTTCATTGGCATTCGGCATCCTTTCTCGGCGGCAACAGTGGCCAAGTTGTTCTTTGAGCACGTCTACAAGTTGCATGGTCTTCCTCTGGCAATTATCTCGGATCGTGACCGGGTATTCACAAGTAAATTGCAGGAGGCTTTGTTCATTGCTGCCGGTGTTGATCTTCGACGCGGTTCATCGTACCATCCGCGAGACGGATGGGCGGAGACGAGAGCATGTCAATCGGTGTATGGAGACCTTCCTCCGCTGCTTTGCTCATTCCCGCCCTCGTCGTTGGTCGTCTTGGCTATCGGCGGCGGAATTCTGGTATAATACGTCGTTCCACTCTGCTCTGGGCCGAACCCCGTTCGAGGTCCTCTATGGATTCCCTCCCCGACATTTGGGATTGGACTTGTCGTCAGTTACAAAGGTTCCGGAGCTGACGATTTGGCTGGAGGAGCGAGAGCTGATGCATGAAGCCATTCGCCAACATCTTCTTCGAGC
The DNA here is from genome assembly GCA_018135685.1 of Themeda triandra. Taxonomy (NCBI): domain Eukaryota; kingdom Viridiplantae; phylum Streptophyta; class Magnoliopsida; order Poales; family Poaceae; genus Themeda; species Themeda triandra. The sequence continues at coordinate 184,681 of JAENPR010000908.1, read as the reverse complement.
GCAGTCCGGGATGAAGCGCCAAGGCGACAAGTACCGTTCGGAACGCACATTCGGTGTTGGATTCGGTATTCCTGAAGTTGCAGCCGTATGTTCGGTCTTCGAGTTGCGCGCCGAGCATGTCACAAGTTGAGCTTCAAATTCTTCGGTCCTTTCAAGATTCGGAGCGTGTGGGGCAAGTGGCATATAGGTGGCACTTCCGCCGTCGTCATCTATCCACCCCGTTTTCCACGTATCTCGGCTGAAGAAGTCGCCGGAGTGAACAAACTGTTGCCCCTGTGCATACCTTCGATCTCGTGGAGTTCCGATTCCTATCAAGGTGTTGCGGCGGCGGTGGACATCGGTGACCATCCGGTGGAGCAGTTGCTCATTCGGTGGTCTCATATGCCGGTGGAGCTTGCCACTTGGGAGAATGCGGGCATTGTCAAGGGACAATTTCACGAAGCCCCGGCATGGGGGCATGCCGGTTCTCAAGATGGAGGAGATGTCAGCAGCCAGGCTGCCGTCCCGGCCCAACAACATGAAGAAGGAGCGCGGCCCAAGCCCAAGCGTCGTCCCAAGCCCAATCGCTTGGTCATCGGACCGGAATGGAGCGCGTGATGTATAAATAGCAATCGTGAGAGAGCGTGAGGGATCAGAGAATTGTAAAGACAAGTTCATTACATTTTTAATCATTCATGGTTTAGTAGTTACTTTTCCCCTTCCCCAAGTAGATCTTCTTCTACCTCTCGCTAGTTCTTCACACCCTCCTGGCCCTAGGCCTGGGCCCGCCCATGCTAATTGATCACGCCATTCTGCCAGCAAAAAGATCAAACAAATATGTTATGCTGGCGTGCTTAGCTATATATAGGTAATAGACTCGATAATTGGAGGCCTATCAAAAGTGGAGGCCCTGAGTCGTCGCTCAGCGTGCACACCCCTAGGGACGGCCCTGACGCGAGACGGATCGGCGGTGTCCGTGCCGTGCGCGTGCATCGCAATTCGCAAGCGAGAGGGGAGAGGGCGTCCAGCTGCTCGAGGTCGCATTGGGCTGGGCCGATGCCTGCGGTTGGGCCGAATGTATCTGGTTTGCTGGTGCTCGGTCGTCCGTGATCGGCTCGTACAGCAGCCAGTCAAGCTCGTCGATTTAGCTTCTTATGTGATCAATTCACGTACTAAAGGAACGGGCATAGGAGCATGCACGATTAGCTAGCTGCTAGGTACGTGGTGTAGGCAGAAGGCTGGTTAATTATGTAATGCTACTAGTTTAGTTTTATGTACTTTATGTAACTATATAGGTATACAAGTGCATACACGCCAAGGCATTAAGGAGAGAAGGATTTCCTATTTAAACTCTAGGGTTTTAAGGACGTTGCGGCTTCATGACGTGATCGTCATTGTCGCGTTGGTGTTGGCGCTACAGACATCGTGGGCGGTAGAGTCAGATGGGGTTCCGGCTGTGGCATGGTCATGAGGGCGGTGGCGTGACAAACTCCCGTGTCACGACATTGGCTTATGGACGGAGCGAGCTTGGTCCAAGAGTCACAGTCGTCATTGTTGATACTAGATATGCACACGAAAGAATTAAAGAGAAATAATCCGCAAGCGAACGGATATCGGTGAGCATTTCACCCGGGAGATATTCCAGAGTATCGTTATTTATTTATCCGCTAGGAGAAAACGTGCATCTGACTAACCCAAGTCTATTCCTAACCCCTGAGCTACAGACAAGGTAATGAGCGATATAGAGAGGATTACTACCACAGTCTTCTTCCAACCTATGGCAAGCTTTGCAACTACTACTCTATGGGAGCACCTAAGAAAAGACACCACAGAGGATGCTTAACCTAGCACTTTTGGACCTACCTTATCTACTGACGGGAAGTGGGCTACAAAGGTAATAAAGGGATTGTCACTTCCCTCGATACTACCACGTTTCCGGCCAGATAGGGATCATCTACGAGTGAACCTAGCCCAAGCACCACGCTTACGCTACGAACGATTACTCTATTCCCAACCGGAAGCGAATAAAGTAAACTCGTAAACCAAAGAGCAATAATAACAAGAACTTACTAGTATTAGAAGTTGAATTGCAGAATGATCCTAGAACCAAGCCTCGGGTTAGGAGACTAGATCCCGCAGGTACAACCGGAGAGGAGACACCGACATGCCGGGCTTCCTCCAACTCTACCTCCACCCTATACTCTCTCTATCTATCTTGAATGCTAGGCTCTAGGGAGGAGATCCATTCAAGGGACCCCTCTCACCTGATCCTCTCTGGAAATAATGAATTAGGGTTTCAAGGGATGCCTCCTCCAGGGTCAGGGGCCCTGTTTAAATAGCCCCCTAGGATGCACCGCAGCCCTCGGATCAAACCGACCTAAATGGACGATTATTATTCATCCTCAAAGGCGGTGGAACAGGGATCCGCGAGACTTATTCTAATTGGCTGCCGGTGCGGGGCGGCCGCCCCTAGGGTGGAGGCGGGCACCTCTTGGCTGGGCCCAAATGGGCTCATATTTGGTGGACTGATAGATCTCTTCGTTAGCTTCGATTCGCCGCGTGGATCACCTAAATCGGAGTTCGTATGAGGGAGATATGTCCATTATACTCCGGACAGCTCTTGGAGCCCAATTGCAATCTTCCGGATGGCGTAATTTTGTCGTCTGTACTCTGATTTGGGTGAACCAAAACTCTATTTCATGTGTCTCGATGAGCTCTACGCAATGGTGCACTTTATTCCATCATTTGACACACTTCTATTTAATGATTCTGATCCTTTTCTAGTTTAGTCCCTGCAAAACATAGATTCACCAAAACTCGTGGAATTCTGTCAGTGTAACCCCTATATCTAGATGGTAATTACATTTAGGTCCTTTTTCATGTCTAGTTGACGGCTAAAAATAGGAGTTATCTACCGTGAACAACTCCCCAAGCTTACCCTTTGCTCGTCTCTGAGCAAAGATAAACTCAATGATGGATCAGGAGTTGCTACAATGCTTTCACGCCTCAAAAGTACACATGCGTTCAAACAAGAACTCTCCTACGGATTAGAGTGAACTATTCTGACTCAAGACTTACTCATATTACCTTTCACCATGGGGCTTGTAGCCATCACTTGGGTCTTGAGCAGTTGAAAGACAGAACGGTCAAGTCAAGCGCTATGTTTCTCGCTCTTTGATCAACTGTCATTCTGGAGTTTTCGCAAGATTTTCAAATAAAACTCAGAGATTCCATGTATGATCCTTTCAAGTCTCTCATTTGGGGTATTTCTGGATCCTCTGCAAGGCATGTGTAGTGTATGCCTTCTCTCTACTCTTAGAATATGTGGTATTTTTGGAATTAAGGCATAGTAAGGTTGCCTTCTCTCTCTCACCCTACTTCTAAGAGGCTTATGTGGAGCTCATAGGTGGGGAGACAACTCAAACTCACTTGCGTATGTTGCACGGTTAAGCCATGGATCCAGAGGCACTAAGCATACAATCAAGTCATATGTGCATGTGAATGAGGGGAATGAAATGAATGCTATGAATGATGGTGATAATAAGGAAGTAATCATGAGGGGTGAAACACGATGATGAAGATCTAGTTCTACACTTGCTCCTTTGGGGATAACATATCTCCCTTTATTTGGAAACGAAGACCTTTGAAGAGGAGGACTTGGCTGCTTATTTATTTTTCTTTCTTTCTCTTCTCTTTTTTTCTCTTTTTTTCTCTTTTTTTCTTCTTTTTTTTAACAACGCCAAGCCTCTTAATGGAACTATAGCAATAAGGAATATCAACTGAAATAACAAGAGCTTTATTGCACAATGGAAAAGGATAGGATGGCGGCGTATATTTTTAGTGTTCACTCCCAGTGTAGGAGTAGAACAATTTATGAATGGATCTGAATGAATGGAGAATGTGTATGTGGGTGGATGGATGCGTACTCCCAGGATAGGAGCAGCATTTGTGCATATCTCCAGGATAGAGATAGCACAAAGTGTGGTAGAGTGCATACTTCTGGGGTAGGAGCAGCATGAGTGCGTGTATCCAGGGTAGAAACAGCACAAGATGCGTGGAGTGTGTGTATATGTGGGTGGTACTTCTAGGGATAGAAGTAGCACAGAATGAATGTAGCGTAGTGAATATAAGTGGAGCGTACTTCTGAGGACAGAAGCAGCATAGATCAATGGATGGAGAGCACATAATATTGACTTTAACTGCATGACTAATCCCTAAGGGTCAACGCAGCACAACTACAATGCCTACAGAGTAATATATGTAAGTGGATGGCTTTCCTAATCTAGTAAGCATGTATATATGGCTGTGGTAGGAATTTTGAACTCCCGTCATACAGGAACTCATCATGCAGCAATTTAAGGTTTTCAAAGATAAATTCTCCAGAACTCTAGCATCTCTAGGAATAAGATGGATAGCAGCTCAAAACTTTCCCATATCATATCCGTCAACTACCTTGACTTAGATCAAGCATTCGCTACCCACAAGTTTCGGTTCGAGCAAATCTCAAATCTAAACGGTTGTATCCAAAACTCGGGAGAGTGCAAGGTTGAAAACTAGGTACTTGAAAGGAATTACGGCAGAGCAACTATTCATCATTTCCATATAAGAGCTTATTCTGTTGGGTTCATTTTAGCAGGCCGAAATCTTCACATACTCTCCTATATTTTATTTAGCAAACTTAACAAATAGATAGATAGATAAGCTAGTGATACTTAGCTGGATACAAGGGGGTGCTCTCCCCCAAGCTGGATGTTGACGTAATCTGTTGGTGTTGCTAACTGGAAGTGAAGGTGTACTGCTCCTACTAGAGTGTCAGGGATGATAGCTATAGAGACAGCACTGCGACTGTTGAAGACAGCACTCCGACAAGGGACATGAACTTGTGCCTGTTAGCTCTCCTTGATCCTTTAAATTCTGCGAGGCTCAAATAGACAATAGAGCTTGTGGAACTGATTAAGCGTTAGTGATAAACCTCTAAGCCTTGGATGTCTGGAACTTCCTTAACACATAAATCTTCTTAGCAGGATCTTAATATTTTTGCAATTTTATATTTTCTGGTATGTAGACAGAAAAATGCAACTAAGATGAAAACTTATTTTTATGCCACCACGGTGGATATGTCGTGAGTTTGTCGCACCACAAAATTATTCACATGGGGCTTAGCTTTTCTAGATGCAATGGTAGACAAAATTATTTTCTTTTCTAATGCGAGATGCAGCAAAGTTAATACGCAACAAGGATTGATTATGCAAAAAGTAAATACGTTAAAGAAAAAACTCATGCAATGCTGAAATGGGAAATATGGATAACTACCAAGTTACCTCCTTGGCGAGGGTTCGGTGTTTTAAGTCCTCTGGATAGGACTTCTTGTCGTGTTCAATTCTTCGGTGCTTCATTTGATCTCAAAGGTAGAGACCTTGAGAACTGCACCTCTTGAGTTGATATCTCTTGAGGAAGGGGTCATCCATGTTCTTTCCTTGTCCATGGCCTTGTGATGAAGACTGGATGCTTCTAGTGGTCCTTTCCCTAGACCTTGTGCTCCACTTATTGTTTCTTCTCTACAGAGGGTTAGTGGACAACACATACCCAAAGGAATATACAAATGATAACAAGGGTAGAGTTGTCATAAAGCTAAAGGTCATATTCTATGCTACAGAAAAGAATGGGTTGAAAATTTTAATTAGCATGGAACATTGTCAACATTACTTCTTTTCTTAAAGATTGATTTTACTTTGACTTAAGTTTGACTTGTGTGTGTGACATCTATAGAAGACAATCAAACTTATAGAGAGAAAGTAATTGTGAGTGGAGGGATTTGCAAACCTGTGTGCCAAAGCGATGAGGGCTTGAGAAGAGGAAGAACGTTGTTGGATCATCATTAGAGGAGTTGGCAGACTTCCTCTCCCAAGCTTGTTGTTGCTCGTCACTGGAAGCCAAATGTGTGTGTTGAATCATCCCTCGAAGTGTGTTGTAACTCCATGTTCTTAAACATTGTCTGTCCTTTATTCTTAAGTTTGTCGGAGAGGGCTCTCGATTCTAGGTCTGTTGAGCAAAGATCTCTCCTTTGCATTCTGCTTTTCTTTGGACTGTTCAATCCGGGATATGAGGATGCAGACAGTTGCATGATCTTCTTTTGTCAACCATTCTTGATTTTTTTGCTAAGTCTTGGTTGACTAATTGATGTTCATTGGAGATGTAGACTTGAATTCTTCCTTGATGGTCTTTTTCTTTTAGCGGCATGGCAAAGAGTTGCGAGTTAATGATACGCCATCCATCTTATGATCAAGAAAGGGACTTCATTAATATTTGCAGGCTTTATCTCCAAATGACCTAGGGACATCATCTTGCAAATGTAGTTGTTCATGGTCTTCTTGGGCTTGGTCGGTAGTCAATCCCTTGATGGTGATTGGTTGACACAAGGATGCATGCTTATCATGCCATGCTTGTCCTTGCTGCCGACGTGTAAGATGGCATCTTCAAGAACAACGAGAGCAGGTCTTTGATTGACCAAAATGAGGTGAGTTGCACCCAGCTTCTCATTGGTGTCCTAGCTCGAGTTTTGGGCTCAATGATGTCTTCAAGATTGCTCATATCTTGTCGCCTTGTTCATTCACTTCTTTTGGGTGAGTGCTATTGATGTAGATCCTTCTTGTGGCACTCTTGTCTCCTTCTTTGTTCCATCACTGAAGTGGTGATTTGGCAGGTTCACCATAAATAGGCATGCCATAAATTTTTTCAATTCTTTCTTGGATGATGAATGAACTATGTCTTCTGTGCGAAGTTGTTTGAGTTCATCATATGCCTTGCTTCATCTCTGATGTGAGTTCATCTTAGGACTTTCCCAATTTGGATTTGGAAGTTTTTCGGGGGTTAGTCCAACAAAATATACCAATGTCTACTACAGCGGTTTTTAGTTCAATAACCAAAATAGACTCCATGTCTAATCGATTAAGGAAGGCTATTTAACCTAAGCACCACGCTTAATTTAAAAGCCAATAGAAGCATGTCTAGTACTTCTAAACCAACACTTACTATGGTAGATAAAGGTAACATGAAAGCACTACGTAGAGATTTACTCAAACGGTGATGGCGAGCATGATTGATGTTTAGCAAATTGAGCATGCCAAAGGTAGGGACAACCAAGATAATGTAGCAACATGGTAAGGGAATCTATTTATGGATTTATATCCCCCAAGCTTGAATTTGGCAGAAATCAAGATTGGATGAATGTAATTCAATGTTGCATAATGATTGGTTGTACATATCTTGCATTTGTTATTCCTTCGATCTTTTTGCTTCGAACCTGGAAAGGTTAGTGACACGTATACCCGAAGGAATATTTTCACAATTATAACTCTATGCTCGTTTAACAAGGACGACACAATAGAAAGGTGAACAATTATGCCATGATCTGAACAGTGCTTGTTTTAGGACACTAAGCTTGTCCTTGGGAAACCTTCAAGATGTGAATTGATGAAGTGGTCCCCCCTCCAACACCAATCTATGTGCACTAATCTCAAGATTCAACACAACGAGATCTCGCAACATCTATGATAAACATATGCGTCTACAACCGGCCTTTCAATATACGTAGGAATAAGGAGTATGAGGGGGTTGAAGATCTCGTGTGGGGTAATGTTGGAGAGACTAAGTGAATCAGGAGATTTTTCATATGAGCACGGTCTTGATGGGGTGTTTAAGAAGTAACTACTTTGCTCATTGAAGACTCCATCATTTTTCACTTCCAAGGGTGACTCATGATAATTGTCCAAAAATTCCCTTGGATCATCTCTCGAGTTGATCTCATTCAAGACCTTATCCATCCATTCAATGGCAATAGCGCATAGGTTTTTAATGCTCTCTAGCCATGGATGTTGCTCTTCACGATCCTCTATAGGTTCTCGATGATTCCTATGCATGGGATATCTCCACGGATTTCTAGGATCATCGGTAGGTTTGGGAGAAAGAGCATAGAATGAGTCATAGGGGTCAAGGATGGGTTTAAAGATGGGTTTGTATTCTATATCTCATGTGGGCACAAAAGTAGAGAAGACAAAGGTGGTTTCTAGATGGCTTCGCTCTCCTTCTATGGCATCGCTTGACATGCCATCCTTGAGTCTTTCTAACCATCCTTCAAAGGGATTGGATGTGAGACGCTTTCTAAGAGACCTCTTCTTGAGAAGATTGACAATGTATGCACTAAAAGATCTCTTATGAAGCGGAAAGTTTATGCTCCTCCCAAAATTGCCATCAAAAATATTTTCTAAGGATAGAATTACTTCTTTCCTAGAGAATTTTGGAGTACTACTGGTTTGGGATGGATAGCCAAATCATGGGATTGGAATGTTTGCAAAGTGGCTACAAAAACTTCCTCTTTTAGTTTGGGGGATGATTCCTTCTGTACCCCTAGGATTTCATCATGAAGGCTAGTGCGAGGAGTGTGTCCATTAATAATAAGGACAAACCTCACTTCACTAATGGATAAAGAAAGGAAAACTCCTCCAAAGGTGATATTATCAAGACCTGTATACAAATGTTGAAGAAGAACATGGTCTTGTAAGGCTAGGTGTGAACCTAAATTTATAGGAAGATTAAAAGATTCCCTAAGTGTAGCAAAAAGTTCATTACCTACTTGATCGAGAAGATAGGACTTTGGGTTCATTACCTTCTCCATGGTTAGAAGATAGGACCTTGGGTACATTACTTTCTTGATTAGAAGATAGGACTCTAGCTGTAGAAAAGGGTTGGCTTTGACCTATTGCAACCACACATAGGCGCAGCTCATAGCTAGATGTGAGAATCATGGGCCCTATAGGCTCTAAGCTTGCGCTCATGGGTGCAAGAAATTGATAGATAGGCGTGGAATTTGGGTTATCTATAAGGATAGAAAATAAAAGGCAAAAGAAAACAATAAAAAGATAAAAGTATAATACAAGGTTAAGCGGGACTTAGAGTTATCTCGGCGGTGTCTTTCTCCCCGGCAACGGCACTAGAAATGCTTGTTGATACTAGATACGCACACAAAAGAATCAAAGAGAAATAATCCGCAAGCGCACGGATATCGGTGAGCATTTCACCCGGGACATATTCCAGAGTATCGTTATTTATTTATCCGCTAGGAGAAAATGTGCATCGACTAACCCAAGTCTATTCTTAACCCCGAGCTACGAGACAAGGTAATGAGCGATATAGAGAGGATTACTACCACAGTCTTCTTCCAACCTATGGCAAGCTTTGCAACTACTACTCTATGGGAGCACCTAAAAAAAGACACCACAGAGGATGCTTAACCTAGCACTTTTGGATCTACCTTACCTACTAACTGGAAGTGGGCTACAAAGGTAACAAAAGGATTGTCACTTCCCTCGATACTACCACATTTTCGGCCAGATAGGGAGCATCTACGAGTGAACCTAGCCCAAGCACCACGCTTACGCTACGAACGATTACTCTATTCCCAACCGGAAGCGAATAAAGTAAACTCGTAAACCAAAGAGCAATAATAACAAGAACTTACTAGTATTAGAAGTTGAATTGCGAATGATCCTAGAACCAAGCCTCGGGTTAGGAGACTTGATCCCGCAGGTACAACCGGAGAGGAGACACCGACATGCGGGCTTCCTCCAACTCTACCTCCTCCCTATACTCTCTCTATCTATCTTGAATGCTAGGTGTAACAACCCAGAAATTTCCAAACACCAAAAATCACAACCAACAAAATTTTTTCTAAAATAACCTATGGTTGGTGAGTGACATGTAGGAAAACCCCAATTAGATGCACAAGTAGCACCTACTAGCAAGTGGAAGCATTGCATCTTAATTTACAAGTTTGATTTGGCTCTTATTTGATTTTATGTATTGCTAATAAAATCAAATAACTTTTATCTAATTAATCTTATGTTGCCAACCTCTGGACATGGCATCCCTAAACACCCAAGTGTCCCTAGTGACCTAATAGGAGTGTATGCAACACGGCAACATTTGCATACACACATAAGAGTCCAAGGCATAGTGTAGAAATTGGAAATAGAAATAGAAAAGGAAAGGAAAAGAAAGAGAAAAAGAAAAGGACCAAGTGGCCCGAGACAAGCAACCGGCCCGGCCTGGCGACCCGCCCCTTTCCACCCGCGCGGCCTTGCGGCCCGGCCCGAGCAAGCGGCCGGCCGGCCGGCGCCGAGCCGGCCCGGCCCGGCTGCTCTCCACCTCGCGCGCGCCCACATCTGGCCCACTAGCCGGCCCGCTCGGTCACCCCCGCAAGCGGACGAGGCCGCTGACGCCAGCGCCTGCGCCAGCCGCTGATGCCCGCGCCCCACTGCCGCTGGCCACCCGGGCCCGCCTGTCATAGCTCTCTTTTCCCCCTCCCTCTGCTTTTCTGCGGCGCGGACAAAGCGGGCTCCGCGCGCGCCGCGACAACAGCGGGACAGCGCGCCGCGGGCTCCTCTCGACCGTCGGACGCGCGTATGAGCACGCGGATGCCGCCACGTCCGCGATCCGCGGCACCGCGCCCTGCCCCGCGCCCCCAACGGCTCACCGCGCTGATAGAGCACGGTGGCCCTCCATGGTGACGCCATGGCGGCCCGCCGCTTTTTCCCCTTTTGACCGGACGTCGAGACAAACGGAGGAGCGTCCCCGGCCTCCACTCATGCGCCGCGCTCGAAAACCCTAGCCCAGACGCTCCCCAGCCGCCCGATCGCTCCCGATCCCCATCTCGCCGTCGGCCTCACGCCATGGCCGCCGCCGCCCTTTAAATAGTGCCCGCCGGACCCCTCTAGGGTTTCCACCCATCCGCGCCGCCACTGGTGGCAACACACACACACACGCCAAGAACCGAGGAGGAGAAAGAGTGGAGGAGAGGAAGAAGGCGGGGAAGAAGAACCGGAGCGGAGGCGGAGCGCGCGGGACCACGAGCCGCCGCCGTTCGAGCTCACGGAGGAGAACCCGGCGGCCTTGAACGACTACACCGACGTCCCCGCTACGCACGCACCGCACCAAGCCACCACCGCACCGCCTCGCCACCGCACCGCCACCCTTTCTTCCACGGCACCGAAGGTGAGAAACCCGTCGCCGCTCTCGCCATGGCCGCGCCGCCGTGAACTCCCCCTGGGCTTTGGAGGCGCAAGGCTCCGTCTTGGCCACCGCAGGCACGACACACACGCTCGCCGCACACGCACAAGCCCCAGCTTGGCCTTCACGAGCCGCCACGGCTCGCGAACGCCGAAGCGCGCGCGTGCAAGCCCTCCATGGCCGCCGGCCAGAGCTCGCTTCTTCCCGGACGTTTCGCCTAGCTCTAGAGCTCCGCATCACCACCACCGCATCTGCCTTCACCTGGAACACATCGTGCGCACGCTAGAAGAGCCGGCCGGCCAACTACTCGGGCAGAGCCACTTTGCCCTGCCCTGGCCGCCGAGCTCGCCGGGCTGACCGAGTGCCGCCGCGGTCTCCACCGCGCGCGAGCACCGTCGAGCCCCTAGGGACCGAGTTTTCGAGCCGAATCGAACCACAACGACGCCAATCGATGATTGGAGGAGAAGATGGGGTGCGATTTCATGCCGTGGCCACGTTTCTTGGCCGCCGCCACCGTCAAGCCATCGTCGAGCCGCCGCTGCCGATGGCAGCCGAGCCAGAAGCCCCGCGGCTCCTTGAAGCACCTTGGCCGCGCTCGCCTCGCTCCCGCGTGGCCGATGCGCGGCTTGGGCTTGCCAGGGACGCGCTGCAGCGCCCCGCAGCCACAGCCGTGCCGCTGTGCGCCGCCGTTGAGCGTGCGCTGGTGAGCCAAAGCACCGAGCGCTCGCCGCGACGCCGCCAACGCGTCCGTCGTGCCTCCGCGATGCCAAGCCGCCGCCTCGCGTGTGCTAAAGCTCGCCGGAGCCCCTGCCGTCCTTCTCGCCGCCGGCGAAGGCCTCGCGCCCGGCCGGTGGATGAAGATGGGGAGGGGAGCGGAGGAAGGTGCTGTGCACCTGGTCCACATGGACCGTGAGGGGGGGAAACGGGGTGGACGCGGTCCTCCATGGACCCCGCGGTCCGCCCGTGAACCCACGCTTGTGGTCCACCGTGAGCCGGCCTCCGCGCCGCGCCATGGACCAAGGGCCCATTCGGGCTTGGGTCCGCCACGTGGCTAGCCCACTGGCGCGACATGTGTCAGGGCCAGTCAGGCCTGGTCTGAGTTGACCGTTGACCGGTCAACGTTGACCGTTGCCCTGGCCCCACCTGTCAGTGACTGGACCGACGGGACCCCCCTGTCAGCCTCTGTTTCAGCCCGAGCCAATCAGATTGCGCCACGTGTCAGCCTGTTTTCTCTCTCCCTTTTTCCTTTTTCAAAATATAGGTTAATCTTTGAAAAATCATAACTTATTCATACGAACTCCGAAAAATATGATCCAAGTGTCCAAATCTTCAGAAAAATGAGCTTTAAGTCATAGGCTTATGATTGAGTGCATTTGGAGTTATCGTTTTTCAATGATTCTTGTGCTAATCCATAGGAGTCGCTAACGCGACTATTACGTTTCCGTTTCAGAGGAGGAGCAGTTTGAGGAGGACGACCACGAGTACCTGGAGGAGTTAGGAGATGACTTCACAGGTGCCACGTCCCACCCAACCTCGTAGTACCTATTACGCATATCATTTAATAGCTGCTAGTGCTTTACTTTTATGCAATATCACCTGTGATAGGTTGCATGGTAGATTACTTGTTAAGCCACTACCTTGTCATAACCTTTCCCCTGCTCACCCGCTGTTAGCCTAGATACGCGCTCTTATACTCTTGCTACTTTACTTCTACTACTACGCTTATATCGTGATGTGATGCGTGGTGGGAGATGTTATATGGTAAGGCACGCGGTGCCAAATGTGACTATGGGGAGTGTCTTTGCGTGTGTCTTGGGTGTGTGGTGAGGGTTGAGTCGGCCGGACGGGATATTACGACGAGCTTTGGGCGAGTCTTGCCGAGGATGCGATCTGGGCATCCCCACTTGAGGTGCCCGTGGCGGGTACACGTGACTTATGGAGCCCCAGGGTGGAGTGCCTTTGTGGAGCAAAGCCCCGGGGAAGAAGGTGCTGTTGAAGCATGGGGTGTTGGTGAACCCCGGCGGGAGACATCCTGTCTAGTCCTACCTAAGGACTTATGTATCTTGGAGACCGGAACCTTGGGACCCTTCGTGCTCGCCACTCGTCCCCGATGGGCGGGGGACGGATGACCGACTAATTAGTGCGGTGCCACTACTACTAGGTTGTTAGCGGATAGTGTAGGGAGGTACGGGCATCGGGACCCACACCCTCCTAAGGTAATGATGTGACCTTGGTGGCTTGGCACTTCGTTTCACAGTCTCAGCGGACCGGTGGACTCCGGGACATCCCAGAGCTGAGTGGTAGGGTGGCATCGTATCTAATTGGAAGGCAGCCGGAATGGCCTAGGCGGGGCACCGCCGATGATGGTAATCTTGTGGGTACAGGAGTACAAGCTCTGCAGAGTTGACTTTATGCGCATAACCACGGCCTCGGTATGGCCATTCCCTCGACCTACGCTCTTCTCGAGTAGAGAGATGTGTCTTCTTTCCCCCCTGGTGGTGTGGTTCTTGGTGGTGTTTTTCCCCGGCCGTGGGCCGTTGAGACAAGCCCGAGCGGGAGTTGGGCTTGTCAACCCGAGTGTGAGGTGTGGTGAGAGGAGTGTGGTTTTGGGATGGGAGATGTGTGGTGATGATGGGTTATATACCTGTTGAATTACATTAAAAACTTGATTACTATTATGCATAGGAAACCACAGCCATATATAGGTCTCTTTATTATTATCCATTTGCATCCACCTACCACATAGCAATGCAAAGCATAGGGTGGGAGCCGTGGCGATACAAATCGTGCTTGATACATGCTGTCCGGTGAGCCGGAGTATGACTTCGACGGTGACGACTTTGAGGACTAGACGTCTCGTTCGCGCTCGAGCTTTTGGAGGAGTAGTTGATGATCGTTTCCGCCTTCCGCAAGCCGTTCGGATGCTTGTTTGCTCCTTGTGATTCCGCCGGTGTGGCGATGTAATAATTATTGTAAACCCTCTATTGCACTCTTTTATTCATGTATGGATCCTGTAACCAACTGTTATTCGGGTAATGTGATGGTTTGAACTTTGAACTATCTCGTTACACTTCATTCTGTGGATTTTCCCTTCGAGGAAAATCGAGGATGTTTCAGTTGGTATCAGCTCCATGCTTGACCCTAGGACGAGACCCATAGGATTGGACGATAGACTAGGATGAACCTTAATCTCTCTTCGGTTATATACCGACCTTGCATACACTTTTATGCTTGGCTTACCCCTTACCCTAATCTTCTAACCATAATTTCTGGGAAACTCGCAGATGGACAATTCCCAGGGATAGTCACTCGGCCCGTTGACGCTGGACACCATTGAGATCAACCTCAATGGAGAGAAGTTTGGAGGCTACGCCCACATGCTGCGCGAGGTGCTCACTGAGCTCGGTGTCCCCACCGAGAGCATTGAGTATGTCGCCCGTGGCAAGCCCTCCCCTGACGGAGGCATCGACGGCTACAAGATGGTCATCATCAAGGTTCCTGCAAGTGTGAACCTACCAGGAGTTGGCGCCTTCACCGAGTTTGAGATCGACCTCAGCATCAACGACTGTGTTCAGACCGTTTCGCGCATGGCACTTCGCACAGTGCTGCACAACGCGTCTGAATACCTCAAGGAGAGTCGCTTCCGTCTGCTGCCCCGTGCCCTGGACGTCCACCAGAGTACCTGGGAGCAGATTGCTGCTGCCGAGCAGGCTGCTTGTGCTGAGCGCAACCCTTGTCTCCGCACTTCCGACTTGTACATGCTGTGTCAGGACAGGTACATCGCCGAGTTGGAGCAAAAGGGCCGTCGTGACCGCAACATTTTGCTTGGGGCCGACGAGAAGATCCACCAGTTGGAGCGCCAGGAAGCTGCCTTGAACAGGACAATCACCGCCCGGGAGCGTGAGCTGGAACGCAAGGATCACGCCCACCACGCCGAGCACAAGAGTCTGAAGGAAAGGGTTGAGGCACTCGAGATCGAGAACAACTGCCTCAACAGCAAGGTCCTGGAGTTTGAAGCAACTCTAGGTGAGACAAAGGATACCCTTGCCGACGTTCGTCACAATGCAAGGCGTGACGGCATGCACCAGGTGAGACTTCGTGCGAGGTGTCGGGCTTTGCGGCTTGAGTTGGAGCAGGCGAACCTCATCGTCGGCTACAACCAGGGTCACCTGATCCACTTCCTCCACATGACTGAGTACCACAGGGACAAGTGTGAGAGGACCATGACTGCTTGGAAGAAGTCTGACCGCAAGCGAGTCAGGGAGTACAAGGACCTGCAGGACGAGCTTCCCCTGTTGGCTCCCAAGAAGAAGGTCAGGACTGAGGAGTTCAAGCTGGGGCCCTCTAGCCTCAACCTGAGTGCTTGCCCCACCACTGGACTTGATCAACCTCAGTACACCGACGAGCTCGCCGAGGCCGTCAACTACGTCCATCGCCTCCGCATGACCGACGAGGAGATCAGGGCTTGCGACAGCCGCATCCCACCCTCAGCTTACAGCTGGACTTAGGTCACAGGATGATCTAACAGTAGGAGCAGGAGTTATATGGAGCCCTGCGTGGCAGTGTGACATGCCTCACCATGTTGTAGAGTAGATTGTCCACCCATTTTGGAACTACCTGCGCATAGTACGTTTCCCGCGAGTCTTCTAGTGTAGCTGCTAGAGACATCGCCGTGTAACAACTTAATGTAATGGATGTTCGGATCTTAATGCATCTTATGGATCTTTATGCTTCTTTGAATGAGTGTTGGATAGTTTAAAAGTTTTAAACTGTTTAAATTACTTAAGTTACTATCTAACATACTAATAAGTTATGTCACTTGCACATATCACTAATCCGATCGATCACGGGATGTCGACCCGTCGTTCCGCTCGTCTGAACAACTGCTCGCCTTCGCCTGCGCCCGCCATGAACTGGGGTCGCGGTCGTGCCCGAGGGACCCGTGGGGGCCACGTCGCCGCTGAGCCACACACTCCGCCACACGTGGTGCCCAACCCACAGCCACTTGGTGGCGGTGCACCTGTTGGAGGACCGCCGCTTGGTGGTGGTGCACCTGTTGGAGGACCGCCGCTTGGTGGTGGTGCACCTGTTGGAGGAGCGCCACTCGGTGGTGGTGCGCCTGTTGGAGGAGCGCCACTTGGTGGAGGTGCGCCTGATGGAGGACCGCCCCCTGCTGGAGAGAATGCTCCGCCACCCCGCCACTCTTGGGCGAGGTGATGGCCCACGAGACTCACTTGCTGCGAGGCCCCGGCCGAGAACGTGCTTTGAACCGCCATGGAGGTCACCACAACAACTTCCCGGCGGAAGCCGGGGGCTTCCTCAAGGCGAGGCCCCCTAGCTATGATGGCACCGTGAAGGACCCCATCGTTGCTGATGACTGGCTGAGGGAGATGGAGAAGAAGCTGGACCTGACCACTTGCTCCGACGAGGAGTGTGTTGGGGTTGCAGCCCACCAGCTCACGGGAGCTGCACGCTCCTGGTGGGACAGTTTATGCGACTCTCACCCCGATCCTGCCAACATATCGTGGGAGGAGTTCGTTGAGGCGTTCCGTGACCACTTCATCCCTGAGGGTGCCATGGAGGCCAAGGAGAATGAGTTCCGCAACATCACCCAGGGGACCGACAGTGTGCATGAGTACACCGTCCGCTTCACCAACCTGATGCGCTACGCCTCTCCTGCTTGCATCTCCTCTAAGAAGGAGAAGATGTACTACTACCGCAAGGGCCTGAACACTCGCATCAAGCTCACCCTCTCAGGTCACAAGAGCTACACCCTGTGGGAGTTGATTAACAGGTGCATGGAGATTGAGAAGGATCGCATGGAGGCTCGCATGGAGGCTGAGGCGTCCTCCAAGGGCAAGAAGCGTCGTACTGAGGGCATCCCTCGCGCTCCGACCCCTCAGAGGTAGCGCGGAGGAGGCTCTTCTACCTTCCGCCCTCGCTTCACTCAGGGAGCTGCTCAGGGTTCGAGCAGGGGTGGTGGTAACTACACCAACAACTACCCCCGTCCTGCTCAGGACCGCCCTGCGGCGACTCGCCCTGCACTCAGCACGTGGAAGGCCGCTGCACCCACCCCTACAGGCAGCGCGGCCATCACTTGCTTTGGTTGCCACCAGCCGGGTCACAAGGTCGCCGATTGCCCGGAGAAGAAGGGTGCCCCGCCTGCCCAGGTGCCCGCCAGGCAGGTGCCGACTGGAGCCGCCCGTGGCCGCCTCAACCACATGACTGCTGAGGACGCCGAGGCTGCCCCCGATGTGGTGTACGGTATGTTCTTAGTGCAGGGAGTTAGGGCATCTGTGTTATTTGACTCAGGAGCCACTTGTTCGTACATATCTTCCAAGTTTGCACGAGAGCACAACCTACCTATCATTCCATGAAAAGATCCTATATACACCAGCTCACCTTTGGGCAACACCCATTGCACCAAGAGATGTAAGGGAGTGAGTATCACTATTGAGGGTCACACCTTTCTAGCCGATCTTACCTTACTTCCTTCTGAGAGTCTGGATGTCATTTTGGGAATGGATTGGCTGACTCTGCACAAAGGGGTGATATCCTGCTCACCGAGGTTCGTGGAGATAACCCACCCGAGTGGTCACCTGATTCGCTGTGAGCCTAACAAAGGGAAGACAGTTTTAGTGCTATGTTCGCTCGAGGCCAAGTCAATTGAGGAAGTGCCTATAGTCCGTGAATATCCTGATGTATTTCCTGAGGAGTTACATGGAATGCCACCGGATAGAGATGTTGAGTTCATGCTCGACCTCTTGCCTGGTACGGGTCCTATTGCTAAGCGACCCTACCGCATGTCGGTTGACGAGCTGGAGGAGCTCAAGAAGCAACTTAGGGAGATGTCCGATAAAGGGTTCATTAGGCCGAGTGCCTCGCCCTGGGGATCTCCTGTCCTGTTTGTCAAGAAGAAGGATGGATCGATGAGGATGTGCATCGACTACAGGAACCTGAATGCTGTGACTGTGAAGAACAAGTACCCCCTGCCAGGGATAGATGACCTGCTAGATCAGCTGCGTAATGCCAAGTACTTCTCTAAGATCGACCTCCGATCTGGTTACCATCAGATGAAGATCAGAAATGAAGATATTCCGAAGACAGCTTTTGTCACTAGATATGGGCAGTACGAGTACACTGTTGTGTCCTTCGGCCTTACGAACGCTCCGGCTTATTTCATGAACATGATGAATAAGGTGTTCATGGATGACTTGGACAAGTTCGTGGTGGTGTTCATTGATGACATTCTCATCTATTCCGCCACCGCCGAAGAGCATGAGCAGCATCTGAGGATAGTGCTGGAGAAGTTGAGGCAGCACCAGCTTTACGCCAAGTTCAGCAAGTGCGAGTTCTGGCTTGAGGAGGTCGCTTTCCTAGGTCATGTACTCACTGCTGATGGAGTAGCTATAGACCCGGCCAAGATAGAAGCAGTTAAGGAGTGGGAGCAGCCCCGCAATGTGACTGATGTCAGGAGTTTCTTGGGATTGGCTGGTTATTATCGCCGATTCATCGAGAATTTCTCCAAGGTAGCTCGCCCAATGACCAACCTGCTGAAGAAGACCAATGAGTTCGATTGGACTCCCCAGTGTGAGCAGAGTTTTCAGACCTTGAAGCATAAGCTCACCACCACACCTGTTCTTGCCTTGCCCGACATCCGCAAAGACTTTGTAGTCTACTGCGATGCTTCACGTCACGGGCTTGGTTGTGTTCTGATGCAGAATGGGAAAGTCATCACCTATGCTTCCCGACAGCTGAAAGAGCACGAGCAGCGTTACCCCACCCATGACCTTGAGCTTGCAGCTGTGTCCATGCCTTGAAGATATGGAGGCACTACCTGATCGGAAACAAGTGTGATATCTACACCGATCACAAGAGCCTCAAGTACTTCTTTACTCAGGAGGATCTGAACATGAGGCAACGCCGATGGCTGGAGCTAATCAAAGACTACGACACGAAATCCATTATCATCCGGGAAAGCAAACGTGGTCGCTGACGCTCTTAGCCGCAAGAGTCATAGCCATGCTCGGTTGCCCGGCAAAGCTGCCCCCACAGTTGCAGGAGGAGATTGAAGACTTCCAACTTGAGATGGTACCCCATGGTCTGTTGAACGAGCTTCGTATTCAGTACACCCTCATGGACCGGATTCGTGCAGCCCAACTCGAATGTCCAGAAATCTGGGAGATATATGAGCTCTTGAGACAAGGCAAGTGTCCTGAATTCAGCGAAGATGAACACGGTGCGTACTGGTACAAGGACAGGATCTGTGTGCCTACCGACCCAACGATATGCAATGAGATTCTATCTGAGGGTCATGACTCCAAGTACTGCATCCATCCAGGGAGTACCAAGATGTATGCTGATTTGAAGAGGCATTTTTGGTGGAAGAACATGAAGTCAGATATTGCAGGACATGTTGCTAGGTGTGACATTTGCAACCGTGTCAAGGCTGAACACAAGAGACCCGCAGGATTGCTGAAGCCCCTTGATGTGCCCGAATGGAAGTGGAGTAGCATATCCATGGACTTCATCGTGGGTTTGCCTCGAACCTCGAAGGGCCATGATGCAATATGGGTGATAGTCGATCGTTTGACTAAGGTAGCCCACTTCCTAGCTATCGGAACCAACTATAGAGTGGGACAACTGGCAGATCTATATATGGAGCATATTCTCAAGCTTCATGGAGCACCTACCAGCATTATATCTGATCGTGGTTCGCAGTTTGTGTCCAAGTTCTGGAAGGCCCTGAATGAAGTGATAGGGACCCGGCTTGACTACAGCACAGCTTACCACCCGCAGACCGATGGCCAGACAGAAAGGGTGAATCAGATTCTCGAAGACATGCTTCGTGCCTGTGTTCTGAAATATGGGATCAACTGGGAGAAGTGTTTGGCCCATGCCGAGTTCTCATACAACAACAGTTACCAGGCCAGTCTCAAGATGTAACCTTTCGCGGCCCTGTATGGAAGGCCGTGTAGGACACCCCTGATGTGGTCAGAAGTTGGAGAGAGAGCGTTCTTCGGCCCTGCCAACATCCAGGAGGCCGAAGAAGGAGTCGCCCAAGTGCGAGAGAACCTAAGGATTGCTCAGAGCCGACAGAAGAGCTATGCCGACAAGAGGCGTAGAGACCTCGAGTTTGCAGTCGGGGACCTAGTCTATCTCAAGGTCTCCCCGCTCCTAGGAACTATCAGATTCCATGTGAAGGGAAAGCTAGCACCAAGATATGTGGGACCGTTCAGAATCTGTGCCAGAATCGGCAAGCTTGCTTACAGGGTTGAGTTGCCTCAGCATCTAGCTGGAGTGCACCCCGTGTTCCACGTGTCACAGTTGCGTAAGTGTCTAGAGCCACCACAGCAGGAGGTACCCATAGAGGCCCTGGATATTCAGGACACATTGGAGTACGCAGAACACCCCATCAGAATTCTGGGCACAGCTACAAAAGAAACCCGAAGCACCACCATACCCATGTGCAAGGTTCAGTGGAGCAATCACACAGAAAGAGAAGCAACCTGGGAGAAGGAGTCAGAACTTCGTATGCTCTACCCCTACCTCTTCGAAGGGTATGTTTTACCTTTAATCTCGAGGACGAGATTCTCATAAGGGGGTAGGACTGTAACAACCCAAAAATTTCCAAACACCAAAAATCACAACCAACAAAATTTTTTCTAAAATAACCTATGGTTGGTGAGTGACATGTAGGAAAACCCCAATTAGATGCACAAGTAGCACCTACTAGCAAGTGGAAGCATTGCATCTTAATTTACAAGTTTGATTTGGCTCTTATTTGATTTTATGTATTGCTAATAAAATCAAATAACTTTTATCTAATTAATCTTATGTTGCCAACCTTTGGACATGGCATCCCTAAACACCCTAGTGTCCCAAGTGACCTAATAGGAGTGTATGCAACTTGGCAACATTTGCATACACACATAAGAGTCCAAGGCATAGTGTAGAAATTGGAAATAGAAATAGAAAAGGAAAGGAAAAGAAAGAGAAAAAGAAAAGGACCAAGTGGCCCGAGACAAGCAGCTGGCCCAGCCTGCTGACCCCGCCCCTTTCCACCCACGCGGCCTTGCGGCCCAGCCCAGCAAGCGGCCGGCCGGCGCAGCGAGCCAGCCAGCCGGCCTGCTCCACCTCTCGCGCGCGCGGCCCACCTGGCCCACTAGCCGGCCCGCTCGGTCACCCCCGCAAGCGGACGAGGCCGCTGACGCCAGCGCCTGCGCCAGCCGCTGACGCCCGCGCCCCACTGCCGTTGGCCACCCGGGCCCGCCTGTCATAGCTCTCTTTCCCCCTCCCTCTGCTTTTCCTGCAGCGCAGAACAGAGCAGAGCTCCGCGCCGTGACAACAGCGGGACAGCGCGCCGTGGGCTTCTCTCGACCGTCGGACGCGCGCACGAGCACGCGGATGCTGCCACGTCCGCGATCCGCGGCACCGCGCCCTGCCCCGCGCCCCCAACGGCTCACCGCGCTGACAGAGCACGGTGGCCCTCCATGGTGACGCCATGGTGGCCCGCCGCTTTTTCCCCTTTTGACCGGACGTCGAGACAAACGGAGGAGCGTCCCCGGCCTCCACTCATGCGCCGCGCTCGAAAACCCTAGCCCGGACGCTCCCCCGGCCGCCCGATCGCTCCCGATCCCCATCTCGCCGTCCGCCCGCGCCATGGCCGCCGCCGCCCTTTAAATAGTGCCCGCCGGACCCCTCTAGGGTTTCCACCCATCCGCGCCGCCACTGGTGGCAACACACACACACACGCCAAGAACCGAGGAGGAGAAAGAGTGGAGGAGAGGAAGAAGGCGGGGAAGAAGAACCGGAGCCGGAGCAGAGCGCCGGGACCGCGAGCCGCCGCCGTTCGAGCTCGCCGGAGGAGAACCCGGCGGCCTTGAACGACTACACCGACGTCCCCGCTCTGCACTGCACCGCACCGAGCCGCCACCGCACCGCCTCGCCACCGCACCGCCACCCTTTCTTCCCCGGCACCGAAGGTGAGAAACCCATCGCCGCTCTCGCCATGGCCGCGCCGCCGTGAACTCCCCTGCTGGAGGCGCAAGGCTCCGTCTTGGACACCGCAGGCACGGCACACACGCTCGCCGCACACGCACAAGCCCCAGCTTGGCCTTCACGAGCCGCCACAGCTCACGAATGCCAAAGCGCGCGCGTGCAAGCCCTCCATGGCCGCCGGCCAGAGCTCGCTTCTTCCTGGACATTTCGCCTAGCTCTAGAGCTCAGCATCGCCACCACCGCATCCGCCTTCACCTGGAACACATCGTGCGCACGCTAGAAGAGCCGGTCGGCCAACTACTCGGGCAGAGCCACTTTGCCCTGCCCTGGCCGCCGAGCTCGCCGGGCCGACCGAGTGCCGCCGCGGTCTCCACCGCGCGCGAGCACCGTCGAGCCCCTAGGGACCGAGTTTTCGAGCCGAATCGAACCACAGCGACGCCAATCGATGATTGGAGGAGAAGATGGGGTGCAATTTTATGCCGTGGCCACGTTTCGCGGCGGCCGCCGCCGTCAAGCCGTCGTCGGGCCGCCGCTGCCGATGGCAGCCGAGCTAGAAGCCCCGCGGCTCCTTGAAGCACCTTGGCCGCGCTCGCCTCGCTCCCGCGTGGCCGATGCGCGCCTTGGGCTTGCCAGGGACGCGCTGCAGCGCCCCGCAGCCGCAGCCGTGCCGCTGTGCACCGCCGTTGAGCGTGCGCCGGTGAGCCAAAGCGCCGAGCGCTCGCTGCGACGCCGCCAACGCGTCCGCCGCGCCTCCGCGATGCCAAGCCGCCGTCTCGCATGTGCTAAAGCTCGCCGGAGCCCCTGCCGTCCTTCTCGCCGCCGGCGAAGGCCTCGCGCCCGGCCGGTGGGTGAAGATGGGGAGGAAGCGGAGGAAGGTGCTGTGCACCTGGTCCACATGGACCGAGAGGGGAGGAACGGGGGTGGACGCGGTCCACCATGGACCCCGCGGTCCGCCCGTGAACCCACGCTTGTGGTCCACCGTGAGCCGGCCTCCGCGCCGCGCCATGGACCAAGGGCCCATTTGGGCTTGGGTCCGCCACGTGGCTAGCCCACTGGCGCGACACGTGTCTGGGCCGGGCCGGCCCAGCCCGACCCATATCCGGCCTTGCCCCGGCCCTGTCAGGCCCAGTCAGGCCCGGTCTGAGTTGACCATTGACCGGTCAACGTTGACTGTTGCCCTGGCCCCACCTGTCAGTGACTGGACCGACGGGACCCACCTGTCAGCCTCTGTTTCAGCCCGAGCCAATCAGATTGCACCACGTGTCAGCCTGTTTTCTCTCTCCCTTTTTTCTTTTTCAAAATATAGGTTAATCTTTGAAAAATCATAACTTATTCATACGAACTCCGAAAAATATGATCCAAGTGTCCAAATCTTCAGAAAAATGAGCTTTAAGTCATAGGCTTATGATTGAGTGCATTTGGAGTTATCGTTTTTCAATGATTCTTGTGCTAATCCATAGGAGTCGCTAACGCGACTATTACGTTTCCGTTTCAGAGGAGGAGCAGTTTGAGGAGGACGACCACGAGTACCTGGAGGAGTTAGGAGACGACTTCGCAGGTGCCACGTCCCACCCAACCTCGTAGTACCTATTACGCATATCATTTAATAGCTGCTAGTGCTTTACTTTTATGCAATATCACCTGTGATAGGTTGCATGGTAGATTACTTGTTAAGCCACTACCTTGTCGTAACCTTTCCCCTGCTCACCCGCTGTTAGCCTAGATACGCGCTCTTATACTCTTGCTACTTTACTTCTACTACTACGCTTATATCTGTGATGTGATGCGTGGTGGGAGATGTTATATGGTAAGGCACGCGGTGCCAAATGTGACTATGGGGAGTGTGCTGCGTGTGTCTTGGGTGTGTGGTGAGGGTTGAGTCGGCTGGACAGGATATTACGACGAGCTTTGGGCGAGTCTTGCCAGGGGATGCGATCTGGGCATCCCCACTTGAGGTGCCTGTGGCGGGTACACGTGACTTATGGAGCCCCTGGGGTGGAGTGCCTTTGTGGAGCAAAGCCCCAGGGGAAGAAGGTGCTGTTGAAGCACGGGGTGTTGGTGAACCCCGCTGAGGAGACATCCTGTCTAGTCCTACCTAAGGACTTATGTATCTTGGAGACCGGAACCTTGGGACCCTTCGTGCTCGCCACTCGTCCCCGATGGGCGGGGTACGGATGACCGACTAATTAGTGCGGTGCCACTACTACTAGGTTGTTAGCGGATAGTGTAGGGAGGTACGGGCATCGGACCCACACCCTCCTAAGGTAATGATGTGACCTTGGTGGCTTGGCACTTCGTTTCACGCCTCGGGGACGGACCGGTGGACTCCGGGACATCCCGTAGCCGAGTGGTAGGGTGGCATCGTATCTAATTGGAAGGCGGCCGAATGGCCTAGGCGGGGCACCGCCGATGATGGTAATCTTGTGGGTACGGGAGTACAAGCTCGCAGTTGACTTTATGCGCATAACCGCGGCCTCGGTATGGCCATTCCCTCGACCTACGCTCTTCTCGAGTAGAGAGATGTGTCTTCTTTCCCCCCCTTGGTGTTGTTTTTCCCCCGGCCGTGGGCCGTTGAGACAAGCCTGAGCGGGAGTTGGGCTTGTCGACCCGAGTGTGAAGTGTGGTGAGAGGAGTGTGGTTTTGGGATGGGAGATGTGTGGTGATGATGGGTTATATACCTGTTGAATTACATTAAAAACTTGATTACTATTATGCATAGGAAACCACAAACATATATAGGTCTCTTTATTATTATCCATTTGCATCCACCTACCACATAGCAATGCAAAGCATAGGGTGGGGAGCCGTGGCCGCACAAATCGCATCGATACATGCTGTCCGGAGTGAGCCGGAGTACGACTTTGACGCCGACGACTTTGAGGACTAGACGTCTCGTTCGCGCTCGAGCTTTTGGAGGAGTAGTTGATGATCGTTTCCGCCTTCCGCAAGCCGTTCGGGATGCTTCATTTGCTCCTTGTGATTCCGCCGGTGTGGCGATGTAATAATTATTGTAAACCCTCTATTGCACTCTCTTATTCGTGTATGGATCCTGTAACCAACTGTTATTCGGGTAATGTGATGGTTTGAACTTCGAACTATCTCGTTACACTTCATTCTGTGGATTTTCCCTTCGAGGAAAATCGAGGATGTTTCACTAGGCTCTAGGGAGGAGATCCATTCAAGGGACTCCTCTCACCTGATCCTCTCTGGAAATAATGAATTAGGGTTTCAAGGGATGCCTCCTCCAGGGTCAGGGGCCCTGTTTAAATAGCCCCCTAGTATGCACCGCAGCCCTCGGATCAAACCGACCTAAATGGACAATTATTATTCATCCTCAAAGGCGGTGGAACAGGGATCCGCGAGACTTGTTCTGATTGGCTGCCGGCGCGGGGCTGCTGCCCCTAGGGTGGAGGCGGGCGCCTCTTGGCTGGGCCCAAATGGGCTCATATTTGGTGGGCTGATAGATATCTTCGTTAGCTTCGATTCGCCGCGTGGATCACCTAAATCGGAGTTCGTATGAGGGAGATATGTCCGTTATACTCCGGACAGCTCTTGGAGCCCAATTGCAATCTTCCGGATGGCGTAACTTTGTCGTCTGTACTCTGATTTGGGTGAACCAAAACTCTATTTCATATGTCTCGATGAGCTCTATGCAATGGTGCACTTTATTCCATCATTTGACACACTTCTATTTGATGATTCTGATCCTTTTCCAGTTTAGTCCCTGCAAAACATAGATTCACCAAAACTCGTAGAATTCTGTTAGTGTAACCCCTATATCTTGATGGTAATTACATTTAGGTCCTTTTTCATGTCTAGTTGACAGCTAAAAATAGGAGTTATCTACCGTCAACAGTCGTTACGGTCACTGGTTTGGGCCAAAGGGAAGGGCAGAGCGAGTGTTGACAGTAGATATTGCATGTTTTTACCCCATTACAACTGTCAACAAAGTGTTCTCTCTGGAAGGAAACCACCAAACATTGGGGGGTCTAATACCACAATTGTACTTAGAATTGCATGGTGAAGCTAACTGCAAAAGATGGCCCTTTGGTTCCTGTTGGCGGTCCTTATCGCACATTTTAGACCACCAATAAGAATATAAAATCTACCCAAACTTAGCAAATAGGGTTTTGCACTAACATATTCCACGAGTTTCGGTGATTGTCGCTTGCAGGAAGGCAACTCCGAAAATGCACACAAATGGGCCAAGAAACATAAGAAAACCATGAATAAGAAGGTGGCCCAATTACCCGACAATCTTGGGTCTCAAACATGGGCCAAAAAGCCCAACATAAACCCAAGAGGTGGAAGACCAAAACCCGGTCCAACTCCATCTCGGGCTGGATGAGTGGGCCTCGGTAAACAGGCCATATCTCACACATATAGACTCCGATTCAAGCAAACGAATATGTGTTGGAAAGCTATCGACGAGGCCCATCCACTCACCAAATTTCAGCCCAAACGGCCCTAGAGCTAGCGCGCTCGCGCCAGGGGCGCGGCCGCGCCCCGGCGGCTGCCAAACCGGACCCACTTTTGCAGGTCGGTGCATTAACTCGCTGGGAGGTCGGTTCTGGGGTGCGTCCAGATGCATTGTACCTCAATCCGACGTTGGGAGGTCGGTTTCCACCTTCCATGTTGGGATGGCACATTTGCAAGTAGCCCCCTCCTCTCTAGATATAAAAGGGGCTTTTTTCTCTTCATTCACAATCAACCATTCAAAGGAGAAGAGCACCACACTAGAGCTTCATTCCAAATCGCTATGCCCTAGTAGCTATAGAGTTAGAGAGACAGATGTGAGGGAAGAGAGCGGGGAAGCGCCGGGCTTGTTGGTGTCTCCCCGACCTTGTACCTCTACGGATATTCTACTCGGCTCCCTAACGGGATCTTGGCTAAGTGAGTATTCGTGTTTCTTATAGTCTTTTGTGTCTTTTGTTTAGTTGAGCTTTACCATGCTTGTTCGCGGGTTCGTCGTCGGTCCTTGTGGCGGATGCTCTAGTAGAGGGTCCCTAATAGAGACGGGTCACCCTGTACGACGCTAGAGTAGTAGTCGCTAGTATAGACGTGGTGTCTAGGCTAGAGGCTGCCTTCGTTTGCCTCGCACTCCACGGTTGAGGTGGTAGGCGGCAGGTGGTGATAGCCCTGTCCGTCCTTTGTAATCCCCCACGTCCGGGTGCGGCGTAGAGCTACAGGCCGGCATCACTTGGCAGACCAGGTGCGATCCGGTGCCCGAAGTGAGCAAGTGGAAGTATTGTATCGCTATGCTTAGAACCCTAAAGCTATAGGAATCCATTTCTACCCACCTTTCTATCTCTACCCTTGGGTTGTTCCTTGGACGAATTAGCTAGGAGAAATACCTCCGTTCCCCGTGGAAAATACGATACCCCGAATACTTCCGGCGAAGGCTACAACGGTACTTCCGTACGCTTGCGGATTCTCTCGCATACGTTAAGAAATACCAACAAGCTTTAAAACGGCGCCGTTGCCGGGGATAGACTTTTTATCTATCTTTGGTGATTGCGCTAAGAAATGTCAACAAGCTTTCTGGCGCCGTTGCCGGGGAACGGTTGCTATTTTCTTTGAACCTAGTTCGTCCTCGTATCTTTTTATAAAAAGAAAAATATTTTATATTTATTTTTATAAACCAAACACACTTTCTATCTGATCCTACCACCATGAAGCCAATCCTAATTTCAAATCTTTTTGCTTCAAAAGGAGGAGTTCTTTGAGCCAAAATTCTTTTTCAAAAACCAGCATTTTTATCCGGCATGTGAACTCCACCTAGGATTCAGAACCCTGGTTCATTCATAGCCTTTCTCAGTCTAGATGATGAAAATCATTTTAGACATCTGCACGATTTTGAGGAAATGTGTTCATGCCTAAGCATTCCTGGCATAACACATTGAAATTCTTATGTGGAAGTTGTTTTCGCTCTCCCTAAAATGGGGAGGCGAAGCAATGGATCACTAATGCCGTAGGAAGTTTGAATGGAGACTAGGGAGAACTTAAGGACAAGTTTTGTCTCACATTCTCCCTTACGCCCCATATCAACTTTCTACCAAGGGCAATCCTCGATTTCAAGCGGAGCGAGAAGGAACCCATAGGTGCATCCTAGGCGAGGCTTACAATGTTAACACATACCGGCCTAGACTTGTCTTTACCTGACGACATGCATTTGCATATCTTTTGGGAATAGACATAGATGTTGCCCTATGCTTTGACATGACCATTGGAGGGTTGTTTTATGTAAAACCATGACGGAATAGAGAAAAATCTTTGTTAACATCCTAGAGAAGCATGCTTCTCCCGTCATAGAGCCTTAACCCCTCCATAAAAGGTCATGTCAAGCTTTGAGGAGCCCTTATCAATTGAATCTTTGTCCTTGCTAGATTCGATTGTTGAGCCCTCACCCGAACCATGAACACCAAAGGAAGGAATGTTTTATCCTTTGGAGTTCGCTATAAACATTCGAGGATTACGGCAGAACCTCGAGCATTTCATGGCACGTAAATCAAGCAGTTATTTCTAAGGAAGTCTCCTCTAACAAGGAACATTCATGAGAATGGTTGTCGAAAGTGAAATGCTCTTCTAAAGCAATTCAGATTCTTTCACCTTCCATGACTATATTTTGTTCATTAAATGAGACTCCCTTAGAAGCCCTACACAACCTCAAAGTCGGGACTTTTATCATTTTTTCTTACGGAAACCTTTTTGGGAAATTGCCGCTAGTCCCGACTGAAAAACTCTTCAAAAAGCATATCAAAGCTCATCTCGAGTGTTTTGGGATTGTGTTAGGGCCGTGCCATTTGAAATGAATGAAACCGAGGTTCACTTAGACCTTCACATCTATGCCATCCTCAACGCTCAAACTTCTCATAAGTCGCTCTTTGAAACTCTTGTGCAAAAAGAAAGCACCTCAAGGGGGCCCTCTGTTGGCATTTCTTAGCGCGATTACCAAAATAGACTTAGAGCCCAATTCTAATAACAGCTAAAACGCTAAATGGCTTTTCTCGGCATAATTACTAGAAACTGGTTCTAGCAACTATGCGAGTGTTGCCAGAGGTAGATCACATCCTAGAAGATAAATATCTGCAAGCGCACGGATCTATCGTCGCAGCATTTCACCCGAAAGTATTCAGGGTATCGTTATTTATATTTTCCCAAAGGAATGCATGGGGTAGTTAAGTTTTCTAGCATGGGTATGAATACAATATCTAGCATGAGGAGAAACCGACCAATGTGCTATACAGGGGTAATCATACGGTAGTTTGGATAGTAGACACACACTTAGAGCAACCTCAAAGGAATAAAGATAAAATAAAGAATAAAGAATAATCTACACGGAGCAGGCAGGTCCTATATAGTCAATGCTAGAACAGCTAATTCCACATGTTATACAAGTCAAGACTCGACTATAGACTAGGAATATGGGAAGACCGCGGCAACTGGTCTACCAGTCGATGGCGGCATTTACAAACTCCTACTCAACATGCGAACGTGGGGGATTACAAAGGACGGACGGATGTCACCACCCGCCGCCTACCACCTCAACCGTGGCATGCCGACATATCCGAAGGTTCCCTCGCACCCGGACACCACGTCCGCATACTAAGGAGCTACCTACGTCCCCCCAGGACTCCCACCCTACGGATGGACGAGCTAGAACATAGGCAAGCCCGAAGGCACATCGAACCGCTATTCCTCTCCTACAATCTAATCTAAACAAGTAAAACATATGAACGATGAAGAACAATGTAGAACACGATGAACAACTCTCACAAGAACTATGGCCTAGTTCTTGATCATAGAATATATCGTGTACTAGACTATACTCTAGTTCATATGCACAACTATATAAATATAATGAGAACTTGACTAAGGAAGAACGCTCCATAGATTTATACCAAGAGTGTAGCTTTTCTTCCTGGAGACAAGCTCTCCAAGTAGCTTTACCTAGCTCCAAAGGACTAATGCTAAGACTAATGAACAAGTGAGAAGTGTAGAGATGGCTCCAAATGGTGTGTGTGAAGGTGGGGGGCCTCTCCTCTTCTTTTATAGGGCACTGGAGGCGGTTCAGGGGCATGGAGGTAAAATAACCAGTGAAACCGTCATGCCCTGGATGGAAGGAGGCCACCGCCTTTGGTCGGGCCCACAGGTCGGTCAGGGGGGCGCGGCCGCACCCTGAGCGCCCGTGCACGGGTGGCGCCCCGACCGCCTTTGGCGTGCGGGCCGGGGCCGTCCTCCGGGCCGCTTTTCTTGTGATTTGGCCCACTTCGACCCCGAGGTGGGATGCCTTGTTTTCCTTGCTATTTTACGCCTTCCGGAAAGCGCCTTTTTATTCCGACAATTCCCGTACTTGGTATATATTCGCAAAACAATATTTTCTCCAGCACGTGAACTAGGTCAATAGTAAAGATATATGTGACATAAAACATTTATTTCCCCCATAATGACCTATAGTTGGCGGGAATAAATCTGAGTTAAGGACCGCCAACAAGATCCCCCAAGCTTACCTCTTGCTCGTCTCGAGCAAGTCTTTGCTTTGGGTTGTTGATCAGGGGTTGCTACGATGCCGATTATATCTCAAGTGTACAAGCTAAAAGAGAGCGTTCTACTGCTATTTGGATAAATCGGCAATTGTATCTACTCTATGATTCCTGATGGAGTGGGGCTTCTAATTTCCTCAAGTCTCGGGTGATTGCAAAATAGAACAGTTCCAAAGACCGGTGCTTTTCATTCGTCCCAAGATCAACTTTCAGTCCGAAGGTTTTGTAAGTTTTTATAAATAAACCAAGTTCCTCAAATGACCCACTCGATCGCTCAAAAGTGTATAGTAACCTCACCAAAGGCATTTTCAAATTTTTTGCCTTCTTCCTACCACTAAGGCTGAGAGTGGAGTTTTGGGTAGGTATGTAAGTGGGCATACTTGTATCACATATGTTGTAAGGTCAAGGATTGAACCTTACGGAGATTAAGCTATACACCTTGATTGAGATGTGCAAGTGTGTGGATGGAATGAAAGGTGATTCCTAATTTTTGTGGTATTTTTGGATCTCCATGCATCATGACATACTTTCTTTTATTGATGAATGAGATGAAGAAATGATGGGCTATCAAAGAATCAACTAAATTTATTCTCTCATTTTTTTTTTGAACGGTGATCTAAGACTTTTCCCGTTTGCCTATAAGAGCGATAAAATCTTCTAACTATAAATACATCTCTTCTTCTTTTTTTTCTTTCTTTTCTCTCACTTTCTTTTTTTCGACTAAGAACATAGCCCAAAACTTTATTGATGGATAGGATGAGGTGGAGAGAGATGTCATGATAAATAATGCATGGAGAATTTTGCAAACTACAAGAGAGGGGTGCGCGAACCTCAGGGTAAGGGTCAGCATTTTTATTTGGCGGAAAAAATGGTGCGCAACTCTCGATGTAAGAGTCGGCGGATGGTGAAGGGTGCATGTTGTGCGCAACTCTCAGTGTAAGAGTTGGCTTTTATTTGGTGGGTGCAAGTGGATCTCAATCATGGGTGTAGAGTCATAATCTCACGTCGATAACAATCCGACCGAACTCAATGTACGAACAAGTAGTGTATGAAGGTTCTTATTCTAAAGATAGATCATATGGCTCTGGTGGGTATTTTGCGATCACTGAGGAACTATTGTTTTTTTTGAAAATTTTTGAAACAAAGACTCCGGACATCAGTTTTCTCAAAGGGACGTTTCATTGCTGTGGTCTAAGTCACTATATCATATCGCGCAATAACCTAGATGAGTGTAATTGTATGCAACCCACTAAATCAAATTTCTAGAGCATGGTAACGTAAAGCCGATAAACCCAAATATTAGAGAAAACTCTATTTTAGACAAGTACAAACGAGACATAAAACAGAGCAACCAATCATTTCAACATGGGTGGAACTAAACATTTCATAGCACATATATGGAATGGAATTATAAAAATAAATATATTTTTTCCATGTAGGAAACTTGAATTTAAACATGCTAAAAAAATAAAATTACGAGAATTTAAATATGCAATGCAGTACCTCAATGGGGGTCCTCCCCAAGCTTATCCCGAAGCTCATGGCCCAGGGTTGTATCCTTGGGACCTCCGCAGGCCCTCTGCTCCTCCCCGCTGGATGCGGAGGCTCTCGGCAAGAGCGTCGAACCTCGCCCGTGCCGCGCGCGCCACCGGGTCGTTGACTGCATGAAGCCGCCAGGGTGTTCCGGATGTCGTTCATCTGGATCTGCAGCTGTCCAATGCGGGCGTTGACTGAGGCCAACGTTGGCTCCTGCTCTGGTGGTGGTGAGTCGACAGTGTACCGCCTCTGTCGCTCCCACTCATCGGCCCCTACCTCGGACCATGTCCCCTCAGTGGTCTGTGCCGGCTGGGGGTACTGCTCCCACCCCGAGTAGCCTGCGTAGCCCTGGTAGGCCTCCCATCCACCATAACCATACTGCTGGGGAGGCTGTACAGGAGCATCTGGCTGAGCAGGGGAGTCAGGCTGTGCATAAGCCTCAGCCCCTCCTCTAGTGGCTCTCGGAGTCTGTTCTTCCCTGCGTGCTTCTTCTATAGTTTTCAAATCAAAGGTGAGCACATCACAGTTATATAAATAGAGATCTGGGTTAGGTAACCGGATCTTATTTACATAACCGGCAAAGAAGAAACAGATATGATCTTTCCCATCGGCCTTCAAAGTGTGTCCTTGGGTTAGGGCACGCAAATCACAAAGCGGCCGATCAAGGGGAATGTACTCAACATCGTTACCATCTAGTGCTCCTACGGCATTGGCAATGCGAGTAACAAGAGAGGTGCAATCGATAGCATAAGACTTCTTAACCATATCTAGCCAGTGAAGGCACATCTCCTTTATAGGAGCGACCTTGAATTTGTGAACTATGGCATAAAGAAGCTTAAGTTCTATAGAATGCACCCATCTAGTCATGCCAGCAGGAAACAAAGTCATGGAAATCCAGCGATGCATGAGTCTGAGGGTAGGGTGTTGGATCTGCGTGTTCAGGGGTTTGAAAGGTCCAACTTCTACCCTACCCGAAATCTTCTCCCAAAAAGAATTGCAATCAAAACCAGGGATAGATGCATCTAGCTTAACTGCACACTTATAGTGAAAGCCTAGATGATGAGCGAGTTCCCCCCCAAGTAAGAGAATATTCCGTGCCAAACAAATGGAAGAAAATACGCTCATCATCATAATCAAGTGTGCAAAGAAACTAGATGGTCAAGAGACGCGAACCTTGCTCATCGACGGGCTCGAAGCTTTCCCATCCAACCGCCTTCCAAATGGTGTCGAAGTCGGTGTCCATACCTATTTTCTCGATGAGGTTGGCGTCGTAGATCATCGTGTGGTTGAAGAGCCGATCCTTGAGGCGATGGTACCTCTGCAGCTCCTCCTCTCCCTCTAGGTCGAGGTACGGGGCATCGACCGTGTAGATCCCCTCGGGCTCGGGGGTTGCGGGCGCTGCCTCCTCGGCTACTTCGGGCTCGTAGGGGGCACCTTGGTAAGAGCTCGAGGCCTCACCGTACCCCCACGAACTGTAGTCGCTCATGGCGGACTATGCCGGTGGCCAGCTCTCGGGTGTGTTGACACCTCTAACACCACTCACGCTAAGTTGTCATCCCTAGCATGGCGCCAGAAGTGTTGGTATAGAAACTGCTCCTCTAGTCAAGAAAATATGGATCCGCAAGCGGAACGATAATACACCATCGTAGCATTTTACCAGGAAGTATTCCAGTATCGTTATTTATATTTAGCTCAAAGGAAAGAACTACGGACGTAAACAATGAGATGAACTTGCTAAACATGACTACTTATGAGTGATTGATTGCACAAATCACATACTTTGGCGAGGGGTAAACCATGATAAATAAGGAAATATAAAGTAATAAGCTCAGGGTATAAATCACACGAGATTAGATATAGACTACTCACAAAGGTAGGTTGACATCTCGATTAGTGCAAGAAATATAAATCCTATGTAGGTTCTAATCTACTAAGTCATTCATCTACTCCAACTCTACACTATCATATACAAGACAAAAGACTTTTCATCTATGTATAAGGATCATTGCTATAACAAGCCAAGACATAGCAGACTTACTACGCAACTTTTGTTCTGCTAGACCTACCAACGGGGATGGAATACAAAGGACTCAACGGAACTGTCACTTCCGCGATCTACCACACGACCCGGCCAATAGGGTACATTTGCGTAAACGGCATCTAAGCACCATGCTCACATGAAATCTACCACCTAACCCCCCCCGGAAGAGAGCTAAGCGCTTTGCAAACATATACATAAACTTATTACCAATCATAACCATATCAAATGTAGAACTAGAATAAACTAGGAACATAATAAATAGAAACATAATGATATTTAGAATAAAGTCACAAGAATAGATACAAGATAATACCAATTCTGATGATGAAGATCCGGAATTCCGAGCACAGGCGCCCGATTCTTCCTCTATCTAGTCTAAACCTATGTAGAACTTGAAGATCTAGAGTAACTATTCTAATTCTCTGGTGGAGATCTCTCTCTAAACCCTGGCTTTGCTGATGGCTACCTCTGAATAATGAATTCTTGAATGAATTTCTCCTGAGCCAGGGGCCAGGGGCTCTGAATATATAGCCCCCTAGGATGCACCACAGCCATCGGATCAAACCGACCTAAACGGACGATAATTATTCATCCTCAAAGGCGGTGGAGGCAGGATCCGCGAGCCTCCACCTGATTGGTGGAGGTGGGCAGTCGGCCGACCCAAAGAGGGAGTCGGCCGACCCACCACTCTGCCAGTGGGTCCCCGCTGTGGTCTCGCCTTCCGGAGTCTTCTAGAGTATACAATTTTACCCGTTCGGTCTTTCTCTCTATGCAATCATGACATGTGGGCCTCCTTGGATGTTTTCCCGATAATCCCGCGGAAACACATATTCACCAAAACTTGTGGAATCAGTCGCTTTAAACCCTAAGTCTATGGTGGTGAACAGATTATACCCCTCTTTCTCTCTTTGATTGACATAAAAATTTGATCATTAACAACCGTCAACAAACTCCCCCAAGCTTACCCTTTGCTCGTCCCTGAGCAAATAGCTACGTAAGATGGATCGTGATTTGCTGCAATGCTTTCATATTTTACAAACACACATGCTTTAAACAAGAATTCATCCCAGACTAGAGTGAACTATCATAACTCCCAAACTTACTCATGTTTCTTTCAACCATGGGGCTTTTACTTGCACTTGGATCTTGAGTAGTTGAAAGACAGAACGATTAAGTCAAGCACCGTTGTCTCATGCTCGTTGTTCCACCTCTCGTCCCGGAGTTTTTACAAGATTTTCAATAAAACTCGTAGTTCCTTAATACAACCCTTTCAAGTCTCTCAATATGTGGTATTTTTGGATCCTCTCTAAGGCATTGAAAGGAGATATGCCTTCTCTCTTACTCTCAGAATATGTAGTATTTGTGGTTCAAGGCATTTATAGATGAGCCTTCACTCTCTATCTCTCTCACCCTACTCTATAAAGGCTTATGTGGAGCTCATAGGTGTGGAGAACTAATGCATTGGCATGATCGAACCATGGATCCGAAGGAGCTCAACATACAACCAATCATTGGTGTGTGCATGTGTGGTTTTATACGTGGATGATGAAAAATGGAGAGAAATATTTGTGGGAGGAGAAGGGGTGCACAAAGGAATTATCAATGCTCCTTTATTTGGAAGACACTTGGAATTTCTTCAACACTTGAACTTCTTGGAACTTGAATTTGGAAACTTGAACTTTGGAAACTTGACAAAAGACTAGGCTCATAAATCTTTCTTTCTTTTTCTTTTCTTTCTCTTTTTTTTTTCTTGCAGCCCAAAAAGGAATGAAATACTTCTTGAATGGAACACTTCTCAATCTTGATAACTTCACATTGGGAACAAATGGAACACTTCTTCATATGACGACTTCACATCGAACAAATGGAACACTTGGAGCATTGATCTCGGATAAGTGGCTAGCAAAAATGAATAGGGGGATATTTTTGGGTGTTCACTCTCAGTGTAAGAGTAGAACAATTTTGATAAATGATAGGCTTTATGTGGTGCGTACTTCCAGGGTAGAAGTAGCAGGGGTGAATGTGAGTGTGTAACCAAGATTTAGCTGTATGATGAGTTCATAAGGATACAACACAGCCGACAGCACGAGCCCTAACAAATGAGGAGGCTTCCTACTCTAATGGTCAAGTTTTGGCTGTGGTAGGAATTTTAACTCTCTGTCATATAAGGAACTCATCATGAAACATTTACAATTTTCACAAATAAATCTCCAGAATTTAGTGGCACTTTGGAACACAATGAACAGCAGCTCAGACTATCAACATATCATGCCCGTCAACTACCTAGACTTAGTTTAAGCATATGCTCCCACAAGTTTCAGGTGTAGAGTAAATCCAGTTGTCAAACAGTGTATCCAAATCTTGGGAGAAACTCAAATTTAAAGCTAGGTACTTGCAAAGAATTAGAGCAGAGCAACTATTCATCATTTCCATCATGCAATCCTCAAGTCTACACAATTTTATTTATAGCAAACTGAATTGAAAACAAACTTGCACACTCTTTTTATTTGGTTTTCATCTTAAGGCAAACTCGAAATGTAAACACACTTAAAGAAATTTTTATTCGGTTTTTCTAGTTTTTCTGATTTTTTTTTTCAATGCATAAAACAAACCAAAGAAAAAAAACAGACTGAAAACAAACAAACTGAAACAAAAGGAAAGAAATACTTATCTTGATAATGGGGGTCCTCCCCCAAGCTAGCCTTGCGGCGGTGGCGGTGGATAGTGGATGTGCAACAGGTCCACCAAGCCATGCAACATGGAGGCGGCTTCTTCCTGGCTCTCTTGAATGGTGCCCAGTGTCTGGGTGGTGTTCTGGTTCCACTGGAACTGGTCATTCCACCTCTGATCATGGCGATTCAGAGTGGCAGTGGTGTTGTGCTGGAAGGCTACTTGTTCATCATAGTGCTGCTGGGTGAAAATGAAACTGGTGGCATCGGAGTGGCGACGTGGCTCAGAGTCATGGTGGGGTTCTTCTTCTTCATCGGTGGTGCCAAAGGGGTCATAAGAGTATCTTGGCGGCTGCGAGGGTCCTGGCTCGGTTGGTCCTGGCTCTGATGTTCCTGGGGTGTTGTATGGTGGGTAGTAACCATAGAATGGTTATTGTGGTTGGCTTTGTGGTGGGTACACCCATGGGTTTAGTGAGTGGTGCTGAGGTACATTCCACTCATTGAAACCGGCATGTGCTGGTTCTTCTCGGGCGGTTTCGGCACCACGCCAAACCGGTTCACGATTTCCTGTCACCCTCTCCGAGCGAACTCTTCGAGGTGCTCTCTCATTCACCGGTTCCCGCTCGCAACTCAATATGATAGTTTTGCACATGATACAAAGCCGCTCCGGGTTAGGTAACCGGATCGCAGCGTCACTATATTTTGCATAATAAACATCATTCACTTTCTTCGCAAGTGACCTTGGCCAAAAGTATAGAGGTCATAAAATTCTCTATGATGTTCAATGTACTCAAAAGTAGCTCCTCTAATAACTTCAAGCTTGTGGCAATGCGAGTGATAAGCGAGCAAATGGCCACACTTCCTACTTTGTAACCAGGGACACTCATCCAATGGTTCACTAGGAGATGGACAGGAGACACTTTCTCGTTTCTTGACAACGGCGTACAAAGAATCGCAAGTTGGCTACTCGATCTTGCTTTCATCAAATCGTGGGAAAAAGGTGGCTCCTATCCAACGGTGCAAAAATCTAAGCGTAGGATGCTCTATGGCCGCGCATGCGTTGCGCTAAGTGGTACGGTACTCTAGAAATGCTGCTCCAAAACCTATGTGCATCAAAATCACCTAATGCTGCATTTAAATCCATGGGGGCATCTTGAGGGAAACCTAGGAGGTCACTAAGATTTCTCCAAGAGACAGAATATTCCAGAGCAAACATTCTAAAATAAACTCCATTGTCTGTGTATCGAAGGGTGCTAAGGAATTCTATGGTCAAAAGCCTAATCCCCTTCTCGAGGTTTGAAAAAAGAAGTCCAACCAACTAGTGGAAAAATTGTATCGAATTCTTGAGCCATACCTGCCGCTAACAGAAGAGTCGGATCGATGACTAGCGTGTGGATGAAACGCTTGTTCTTGAGCTTCTTGTATATATCCTTCTCCCGGCGCTTCTCGTGGCGAGGTCGATGTTCTCATGAGAACCCTCTGAGATGCTAGTGGTGGTGCAGGTGCTTCTGGTGCTTCTGGTGCTTCTGGTGGTGGGTCGACACTCATGTTGGAACCAGCCACCGAGCTCTGACGAGAGGCACTTCTTGTCCTGATGTTCCTGATGGTTCCCGAGATCCCCTTGAAGACGCTCTTCATCCCGCAAGTTGTTCAAAAAGAAACAAAAACAAACACTAGTGGAGAGAAGGATTAGCACAAGGTTAGTGGTTAGCCGTCGTAGTCGGCCGGTCCGAGGTTAGTCGCTCTTCATGACAAAAAGTTTAAACTTCGTGTCTTGATTTTGACAAACCTCCCCTTGATTTTATCTTTTCTTTATCCTATTTGGACAGCATCTCCACTAATTTTGTGATGATCTACTCAGCACTATCCCTTCCCTTCACTTGCTACTAAACTCTTGCTCACTCTCTCACTTCTTCTCTCTTCCTATTCTTCTCCTCTTCTCTCTAACTCTCTCCAGGAAACTCGAAGTCGAGAGCAGCGTGGTTTGGCTAAAATTCTCGAATGTGGGTGGTGCATGGAAGCCATGGGAAGAGTCCTATTTATAGAGGATCAAGGGGGAGTCGGCCGACCCAATGGTGGGGCGGCCGCCCCACCCCGCTTGGCCAATGTGGCTGCCACTTCACATGCTATTGCGTGATCTTTCCTTCATCCGAAATTTTGGTCGGTTGAGTGGTTTTGGCGGTGGAAAAGAGAGGATAGTGGAGGTGAGTGGAAGTGGATGAAATTATGTGATTTGATGTATGTGAGGTGTAGTCTATGACATGTGGGACCTATGGTGAGGGACCCACCAAGCACTAAATGCCATGATAAAAATTATAAACAATGCAAAAATTTAAATGAAGGTAAACTAATTTAAATGCATGAAATGATAAATTTTTGTGCCACCACGATAAAATATTTTCGACGGGTTGTAACACACCGTAAAATTATTTATATGGGGCGTAGAATTTTATAATGCAATGCTGGAAATAAATATGCCTAAGAAAATTATAAGAGATGCAATTTAAAATGCGGATAAATACCGAGTTACCTTCCGGCGAGGATTCGGGTTTTTAAAGTCCTCCGAATTGGACCTTCCAAAATATTTATTCCGCCGATGATCCCGCAGATGCATCCTCCGGCTCGTGATTGTACTTGTCTCGATCTTCTTCTACCATCTTCGCGGATTTGTTGAGCTCTTGTTTTGACTTGAATGCGAATTTCTTCTTGCCCATTTATAGTGAACTTGATTTCTCCCTTCCCGACATCAATGTGTGCATTGGCGGTGCTTAAGAAAGGTCTTCCAAGGATGAGTGATACCTTTGAGTCTCTGATGCATATCCAAACTACAAAGTCTACCGGCACGAAGAATTCTCTTATCTTGACTCGGAATGTTTTCAGCAATGCCCAATGGATAACGAACCGATTGGTCGGCTAGTTGTAGACACATTGATGTTGGCTCAAGTGCAAAGTGGTTGAGCTTGTAGTAGACTCACAATGGCATCACACCGACACTTGCTCCAAGATCACGAGTGCATTATTGAAATGTTGATCTCCAATTGTGCGCCGATAGTGGGACATCCTGGATCTTTCTTCTTTTCTGGTAGTTGGTTAAGGATGGCCGCACTACATTCTTCGGTTAGCTTGATCACTTCATTGGATGGCAGTGGTCTCTTCTTGTTAAGAATATCTCTTATGTACTTGGCATAAGTGGGGACCTGTATGGCATCCAGCAGAGGTATATTGACATATAACTTTTGAATTACCTCCACGAACTTACCAAACTGCTCATCTCTGTCTTTGTGGTCCTCTCTTCCTCCTAGGAAATGGTAGGTAGTTTGTATCTCGAAATTGTTGTCTTGCTTCCCGATCTTGTACTGGCTTCGTACCGATTCTTGTGGTAATACTTCTAGCTCAGTTGGAAGTCTTCTTCTTCGCCACTCGGTGGTAGAACGGTTGGCCTTTTTGCTCCTTTTGGGTAGGGAGGATCCCCGGTGGAACTCCCTCTTCTTGTCGTAATAGATCTCACCTGCTCAGGGTTAGTGACAACAGGCAATGCAACGGCCAACTTGGTTATCTTTTCTTCTATTTTTTTATTGAACTCTAGTTGATCGTTGATGGCAGAGGAGAAACTATCCATTTTAATACTTAAGTTTTCCAAGATTTTGTTATTAGCAGCAAATCTATCCTCCATAGATGAGTTGATCTTGGACTGTTGTAGAACCAACTCTCTTAAGGTAGGTTGCTTTGCATAATTACCTGACTGCGTACCTTGATTAATAGATGGTTGCACCCAATGTGGAACCTTTCTCATGATGGGACTTGAATTCTGCTTATATGTTGCTTCAATTGCTCTTTGATCTTCCTTGTACTTGGCCCTCTGGTCAAGCCAATGGAGTAAGGTATCCATCTTGGTTGATAATGCATTCACTTCTTCTATTGCTTCTTCACTCGTGACAATCTTTAATGTTGTCTTGGGACCAAACCTTTTGATTATCTCTATCTTCTCCATGAGTCTTTTAGCTCTCCCAAGAGTGAGTGATAAGAATGATCCTTCAAAATAGCTTGCATCTAGGTGCTCACGTGTCTTAGGAGTTAATCCGTGATAGAAACCTTGCATGAATAACCATTCTTCCATTCCATGATGAGGACAATCCAAAATGTATCCTTGCAGACGCTCCCATGCTTCCGACATGGTCTCCGTCTTCGTCGTTGGAAATTGGTAATCTTTCCTCTTAAGGCATTGGTTTTGCCTATTGGGAAGAATTTTGCTAGAAAGGCCTTGGAACACTTCGCCCATGTATTGATATCTTCTTTATTTGCATAGAACCATCGCTTCGCTCTTTCCACTAGTGAGAATGGAAAGAGGCGAAGAAGTATGAGGTCTTCTTTAACTCCATCTATGGCGATGGTGTTTCCAATCTCCATGAAGTCCCGTAGATGTGTACTTGCATCTTCATGTACCTTTCCACCGAATTGGATAGCTTGCACCATGTTGATGAGACTTGGCTTGATCTCAAACCGCATATCGCTGTGTATTGCTGGACCAAGTGCGATGTTCTCTATTGTTGGAGCAGAGAACTCCGCAGGGTCTTCTCACCATCTTGATTGGTGACGAGCTTCCTTCTTGATTGAACCGACTCGATGATCGAGAGTTTGAACGAATCGATTCAATCCCGCTAATACCCCGTATAAAATATAGACAAAGAAAAACAACAGGGGTGAACCCGCCAAAGTAGAGGTGACTAGTGACAATCACTCATTTTCTAAGTATCTCGCTTAAGCAATTTTTCTCTAAAAGTTTATTCCGCTCCCCGCAACGGCGCCAAAATGCTTGTTGACACCTCTAACACCACTCACGCTAAGTTGTCATCCCTAGCA
The DNA here is from genome assembly GCA_018135685.1 of Themeda triandra. NCBI lineage: Eukaryota > Viridiplantae > Streptophyta > Magnoliopsida > Poales > Poaceae > Themeda > Themeda triandra. The sequence continues at coordinate 142,988 of JAENPR010000908.1, read as the reverse complement.
TGGCGCGAAGTGTTGGTATAGAAACCGCTCCTCTAGTCAAGAAAATATGGGATCCGCAAGCGAACATAATACACCATCGTAGCATTTTACCAGGAAGTATTCCAGGTATCGTTATTTGTATTTAGCTCAAAGGAAAGAACTACGGACGTAAACAATGAGATGAACTTGCTAAACATGACTACTTATGAGTGATTGATTACACAAATCACATACTTTGCGAGGGGTAAACCATGATAAATAAGGAAATATAAAGTAATAAGCTCAGGGTATAAATCACACGAGATTAGATATAGACTACTCACAAAGGTAGGTTGACATCTCGATTAGTGCAAGAAATATAAATCCTATGTAGGTTCTAATCTACTAAGTCATTCATCTACTCCAACTCTACACTATCATATACAAGACAAAAGACTTTTCATCTATGTATAAGGATCATTGCTATAACAAGCCAAGACATAGCAGACTTACTACGCAACTTTGGTTCTCTAGACCTACCAACGGGGATGGAATACAAACGACTCAACGGAACCGTCACTTCCGCGATCTACCACACGACCCGGCCAATAGGGTGCATTTGCAGTAAACGGCATCTAAGCACCATGCTCACATGAAATCTACCACCTAACCCCCCGGAAGAGAGCTAAGCGCTTTGCAAACATATACATAAACTTATTACCAATCATAACCATATCAAATGTAGAACTAGAATAAACTAGGAACATAATAAATAGAAACATAATGATATTTAGAATAAAGTCACAAGAATAGATACAAGATAATACCAATTTCGATGATGAAGATCCGGAATTCCGAGCACAGCGCCCGATTCTTCCTCTATCTAGTCTAAACCTATGTAGAACTTGAAGATCTAGAGTAACTATTCTAATTCTCCGGGTGGAGATCTCTCTCTAAACCCCGGCTTTGCCGATGGCTACCTCTCGAATAATGAATTCTTAAATGAATTTCTCCTGCAGCCAGGCCAGGGGCTCAATATATAGCCCCCTAGGATGCACCACAAATGATCGGATCAAACCGACCTAAACGGACGATAATTATTCATCCTCAAAGGCGGTGGAGGCAGATCCGCGAGCCTCCACCCGATTGGTGGAGGTGGGGAGTCGGCCGACCCAAAGAGGGAGTCGGCCGACCCACCACAATGCCGTGGGTCCCCGCCTGTGGTCTCGCCTTCCGGAGTCTTCTAGAGTATACAATTTTACCCGTTCGGTCTTTCTCTCTATGTAATCATGACATGTGGGCCTCCTTGGATGTTTTCCGACAACTCCGCGGAAACACATATTCACCAAAACTTGTGGAATCTGGCGCGCTTTAAACCCTAAGTCTATGGTGGTGAACAGATTATACCCCTCTTTCTCTCTTTGATTGACATAAAAATTTGATCATTAACAACCGTCAACAGGGTGCGAAAGAACTAGTGGAAGTTGATTTTTCACACCCGAGACCAGCTCTAACTCTTGCTCTCTTGCTCAAAGATTGCTTGTGGAAGCTTGTTGTGTGAGAAGTGGGGGTGGAAGAGAGTGAGAAAGTGAGGATGTGAGGTGGTTTGAGCACCCTGGCCACCCCTCCTTTTATAGCCGGAATAACCAAAAAGAAGGGGGAGGGGCAACGGCTAAGAGCCGTTGGCCGCCGGCCCGGCCCCACCTCGGCAGCCCGGCGCGGCCGTGCCTCGGCGCGAGCGCGCCTGTGCAGGCCCCGCCGACGCCCCCGCCTTGGCAGTTGGGCGCCAACGGCTAGCCCTTGGCGCTAGCCATTGGTGATCTTGCCCCGGCCATTCAAAAAGATATATTTTTTTTCTAAAATAAAATCTTCTCTTTCTTTTCAGAGAAGAAGTTTTATTTTATTCCCTCTTTTTTTTCATCTTTTCTTTCTTTTTTTTCATCTACTCTCTCTCTTTTTTTTTCTTCTTCTTTTTTTTTTGAGTAGCAAGAAAGTACTTACCGACCCGCTTTTGCCGGTGCTCTTATTTCTCCCCCAAGCTTGCTTGGCTTAACAGGTTGACCAAACCCCGTTGCGACCATGTTTACCGACTCGGGGACCTCGGGTTGTCCCGGATCCGGCTCGTGTCGGGCGCTTGTCGGATTGCCGCAAAGAATCTGGGCGAGCCGGGTCTCTATCATCTTGTTGAAGCTCACCTGGTTCTTGACCGCCGATGATAGGCCCTCTATCTTGTTATTCATATTCTCCAAGATCTTGTCGTTTTGGATCATCTTTTGGTGAGATTTTCGTTGATCTTGGCTTGGCCGTAAACCAGTCCTTCGTTGAAGGTTGATTCGAATTAAACCAGGAGGCGTAATTCGAATTACTTTGGAATGGAGGACGGACCGGTTATTCCAGCCATTCCCTCCGCGCCGGCGAAACCCGTTGTTGAGGTAGGCGGCCTCTTCACGGGTCTTGGGGCGCCATTCCCCGAGTGTCCAGCCACTACGTACCTCGCATGTCATGCGAGCGTCCATGGCGTTGAGGGTGCCGGATGCATCATTGATGGCACCACCGTCAATCTTCTTCAGAGTAGGTCTATTTTTGTGGCAAGCATATCCGCCTCCTTCACAAGATGCATGCCTTTTTGTCCCTTGGTGGGAGCGCGGTCCTCCCCCCAAGCTTGGTTTTCCACCATTTTGTTGATTAGTGCCGTGGCACTATCAACAATAATGATAGGAAGGCACCGCCACCGCGCGGCCTGTGTGCCCCTTCGACATGGGTGTTAACCCATTGTAGAAGTTCTAGAGCACCCCAACTTTCCATCCCATGGTGAGGGCATTCCCGGATGTACTCCCCGGAGCCTCTCCCATGCCTCGGGATGGGTTCCAGCGAATTCTGCTGGAAGTTGGCGATTCTTCCCCGCAGGGCATTGGTTTTGCCCATGGGGAAGAACTTAGCGAGGAACGCGGTGGAGCACTTGCTCCATGTGTCAACAGCGGCCTTGTCCTTGTAGAACCAGGTCTTCGCCTTTCCCACTAGGGAGAAAGGGAAGAGCATGAGCCTGATTGCATCAGGTGCGACATCCTTGATGACGATGGTGTCGCATATCTCCAAGAAACGCTGAAGGTGGGCGTTGGCGTCCTCACTAGGCAGTCCACGTAATGAACTTGCCCGCACCATGGTAATGAGCCCACCCCGAGCTCGAAGTTCTTGTCTCCCAAGTTGACAATGGGCCCAAGGGCACGTTGGCAACATTGGGGACGGATAACTCGCACAGGGACTTGGCCATGGAGTGTGGCGTAGTAGGTGCGGTGGTGACTGGTTTATCTGTCGGCGGAGTAGCAGAAGAGGAAATGGCACGAGTCCTCTTCCTCCTTAGGAGTGCTTCCGGTTTTGATTTATAGTTTTCCGGCAGAGAGAAACCGGTCATGCACTATCCTGTTTTCATCCACAACAGGAGAAAACATAAAAGTTAGCCTGTATAGACATTGTCGTTTCTCATTTTATATCATATGCATATCCATGCCGTTAGATCCTTAACTTCCATGCCTTCCCCGCAACGGCGCTAAATGCTTGTTGGCATTTCTTAGCGCGATTACCAAAATAGACTTAGAGACCAATTCTGATAACAGCGCCAGAAACGCTAAATGGCTTTTCTTGGCATAATTACTAGAAACTGGTTCTAGCAACTACGTGAGTGTTGCTAGAGATAGATCACATCCTAGAAGATAAATATCCACAAGCGCACGGATCTATCGTCAAGCAAAGATTTCACCCGGAAGTATTCAGTGGTATCGTTATTTATATTTTCCCAAAGGAAGGCATGGGGTAGTTAAGTTTTCTAGCATGGGTATGAATACAATATCTAGCATGAGGAGAAATCGACCAATGTGCTATACAGGGGTAATCATACGGTAGTTTGGATGGTGGACACACACTTAGAGCAACCTCAAAGGAATAAAGATAAAATAAAGAATAAAGAATAATCTACACGGAGCAAAAAGTGTGTCCTATATAGTCAATGCTAGAACAAATAATTCCACATGTTATACAAGTCAAGACTCGACTATAGACTAGGAATATGGGAAGACCGCGGCAACCGGGTCCGCGCCGATGTCGGCATTTACGAACTCCTACTCAACATGCGAACGTGGGGATTACAAAGGACGGACAGGGCCGTCACCACCCGCCGCCTACCACCTCAACCGTGGCATGCCGACATATCCGAAGGTTCCTCGCACCCGACACCACGTCCGCATACTAAGGAGCTACCTACGTCCCCCCAAGACTCCCACCCTACGGATGGACGAGCTAGAACATAGGCAAGCCCGAAGGCACATCAAACCGCTATTCCTCTCCTACAATCTAATTTAAACAAGTAAAACATATGAACGATGAACAACTCTCACAAGAACTATGGCCTAGTTCTTGATCATAGAATATATCGTGTACTAGACTATACTCTAGTTCATATGCATGACTATATAAATATAATGAGAACTTGACTAAGGAAGAACGCTCCATAGATTTATACCAAGAGTGTAGCTTTTCTTCCTGGAGACAAGCTCTCCAAGTAGCTTTGCCTAGCTCCAAAGGACTAATGCTAAGACTAATGAACAAGTGAGAAGTGTAGAGATGGCTCCAAATGGTGTGTGTGAAGGTGGGGGCCCCTCCTCTTCTTTTATAGGGCACTGGAGACGGTTCAGGGGCATGGAGGTAAAATAACCAGTGAAACCGTCATGCCCTGGATGGAAGGAGGCCACCGCCTTTGGCCGGGCCCACAGGTCGGTCAGGGGGGCGCTGCCGTGCCCCAGGCGCGCCCGTGCCTGGGTGGCGCCTCCCCCTGACCGCCTTTGGCGTGCGGGCTGGGGCCGTCCTCTGGGCCGCGCTTTTGCTGGTGATTTGGCCCACTTCAACCCTGAGGTGGGCTGCCTTGTTTTCCTTGCCATTTTACGCCTTCCGGAAAGCGCCTTTTTATTCCGACAATTCCTGTACTTGATATATATTCTGCAAAACAATATTTTCTCCAGCACGGTGTGGAACTAGGTCAATAGTAAAGATATATGTGACATAAAACATTTATTTCCCCCATAATGACCTATAGTTGGCGGGAATAAATCTGAGTTAAGGACCGCCAACACCCTCATGAGAAGTTGAGCATTTAGCTTCTATTAGCTTTAACTCTTGCCCCAGAGACCCAAAGGCAAAGCAAAGCTACCTGTTCAAGCAGGCAAGGTTTGAGCTTCCTTTTCATCATTATGAAATGGAACGTCTACCTTCACCCTTGCTCGAACAAAAGACATGTCCCTCTGGCCATGAGAACATTGCTCTTGATAATGGTCTAGAGTCAATGTTCGTCCTTCATGTTATATCTTTTAAGGACGGAAAACTCCCATGCCATGGACATGCCTGAAGCAACAACTCTAGAGTGGATCCACTAACGAGCATGCTAAGGTCTCTTTTGAGGCTCATGTTTCGTGCTCGCCTTCGGGATCTCTAAAGTTTGTTCTGCTTCTGAGCTTATGCTCCTACGAGAATCCCAACTACCTCTTAACACTTGATTCAAAACTTCTAAGAGGATGATTGTGGATGGCTATCATTAGCACTTTCAAAACTCGTAGTGGTACGATGGAACCAACCTTGCAGCTTTAGCACCTTTGCCAAATGCTTGGTGGCCAACACCACCTTTGAGAGCTGCAAGATAAATTCCTGCGGTCCAGCTTAAGACCATAACTTAAGCACCGCCGGAGATACCCCATTATCTTTGAAAAAAAGCAAGGTCATGTTTTCGTAGTATGCACCCTCGGGTATTCCTGTTGCTAATCATCTCAAAGTTGAGAAGAAAACGGGTCATACAACACTTGCAAATGAGAAGCGACATCGCATAAAGCCTTGATTCTCTTAGGCAATGGAACACACTCGCAAGGGGATCTCGACGCTACACTTGGCTTTTACACAAAAGTCCAAGTGTGGGGGAGGGAAGTGAGAAGCCCATCGAAAAAAAGAGAGAAAAAAAATAATAAGAGGTGAATTCAAGTTGATGTTGGCTTCACCTTGCTAAAAAAGAGACGAGAAGAAGAGAAAGAGCAAGGGTTCTCTCCTTCTTTGGACCTTTGCTACTATCAAGGCCCATGGTCCATACACACTAGCCATGAGTGTGTGGCCTGGCCTTGTGGTTCACCTAAGCAGAAATCCGTGGCACAACGGTAACAGGACCAAAATGTCGACCAGCTTACGCTATCGGTGAGTACGCTCAGGTAAAGCAAAGGAAATGTTCACTAACTTGTTTACTCATGCTTGTCTCCATATGACCATACAAATTCATGCTTCTTTGTTTATGTCATATGCTCTGGTTTGGGTGTATTCATATATGATACTTCCATAGGTCGTTTTAAATTAAGCGTGGTGCTTAGGTTAAAATGATCTTCTTTGATCAAGTTTTGACAAGGTGTCGAAATTTGATTAATGAACTTGAGTTGTTGCCATAGACTGTGGGAAGTAATCTGTTTTGGAGATATACCAAGGTCTATTTTACTTTGCGACCTCGATCTTGACCTTGTTTGAATGATGAGTTGGTTGAGCAAATGAAAAAGAAAGGAAAAAACGAAAAAAATTATTTGATCAATAAAATTCTGGCTCCCTGGTTTTCCAACAGGTAGAGCCCTTGTTTGTTTCTTTTTGTTTTCTTCTTGAATAAAACAGTACAAGAATAAGTGTGGGGGAGATCTCTCAAGCAATACTAACACACGCATTCGAGATCTCCTCAACACAATGCACAACATCAAGCGGATGGAAGAACAGAAGATCGGTTGACCTTGTTGTTCAACCGACCACTCTTTGATTCACTACAGATCTTCATCTTCAAAACAATGGTTTGTGCAACGCTACCCTCACATCTCCCAAAGTTTTGAAGTTTAAGATTTGTTAAAATTAAAAAGACAAAACTTTTTCTCAGTTTGCATACTCTTTATTCCTTGCTAATATGCCTATGCCTTGTGAACAAGTTATCATAGGGACCCCATGTTATCTAAGTAATTGGAGTATGTGATATAGCTGGATGATTTGAACCTTGCTTTGTTTATGAAGAACTTGGGATTTATTTTACAAAAAAACAAAAATACAATAGCATGCTCCTCAATGATTATGAAATACCCACCAGAGCCATATGATTTATCTATAGTACAAACCCTTCATACGCTGCTTGTTCATACATTGAGTTCGGTTGGATCGTTATTACCGACGCGAGATTATGACCTTACACCCATGATTGAGATCAACTTGCACCCACCAAATAAAGTGTCAACTCTTACACTGAGAGTTGGGCACAAACATGCACCCCATCCACCAAAAATGCCAACTCTTACACTGAGAGTTGTGCACCAGTCCACCAAATAAAAATGCCGACTCTCACTCTCAGGGTTGCGCATTCCTTAGCTACCAAAAATCTACTCCCCGCGTTCCATCATGATACCTCTCTCCTTTCCAAAATTCTTCATAGAGAGTTATGGGCTATGCTAATTAAAAGAAAAAAATAGGGACACATGAAGGTCCCAAGACTTAGAAAAAAAAAGATAGGGACACATGAAGGTCCCAAGACTTTTAAAAAAATAGAAGAAAAAAAGGAGACACATGAAGGTCCCATGATTTTTCAAAAAAAAGAGAAAGAAAAAGAGAAAAAAAAGAGAAAGAAAAGAAGAAACAAAAAGAGAGCCTAGATTTTTAGCATACCTCTCGTAGCCCATACTCTCCTAAAAAAAATTCCATTCCTCGATAAAGAGAGAATCATGATGCATGGAGTAGCCAAAAATACCACAAAGACTAGGAACCACTATATATCCCACACACTTGCACGTCTCAATCAAGGTGTATGGCTTAATCTCCGTATGGTTCGATCCTTGACCTTACAATATATGTGATACAAGTATGCCCACTTTACATACCTATCCAAAACTCCACTCTCAGCTTTTTAGTGGTAGGAAGAAGGTAAAACTCAAAATGCCTTTGGTGAGGTTATTATACACATTGAGCAATTGAGTGAATCATATGAGGAGCAAGGCTATCTTTTCTTTTTATAAAACCATTCAAAAAAACCCCAAGTGTCTGATATAACTGATGCAAGGGGATTTGAATCCATATTGTTCCATTATTCAATTGCCCAAGATAATATGGTAGACAATTCAAAAGTTCACTAGTGAAGGTGAAGCTTGGAATAACATGTATACAGGTTATACATCAAAGAGATGAGCCTTCTTAGTCCTAAGCTTTACTCGAGGACGATTAAAGAGTAAGTGTGGGGGATCTTGTTGGCGGTCCTTATCGCACATTTTAGACCACCAATAAGAATATAAAATCTACCCAAACTTAGCAAATAGGGTTTTGCACTAACATATTCCACGAGTTTCGATGATTGTCGCTTGCAGGAAGACAACTCCGGAAATGCACACAAATGGGCCAAGAAACATAAGAAAACCATGAATAAGAAGGTGGCCCAATTACCCGACAATCTTGGGTCTCAAACATGGGCCAAAAAGCCCAACATAAACCCAAGAGGTGGAAGACCAAAACCCGGTCCAACTCCATCTCGGGCTGTGTTGGTCAATATTACGCAGTTACCGGAATTAGATAAAGATACTAGTTCCCCGGCAATGGCGTCAGAAATGCCTAATGACACTTCTTAGCACACACCGACTAGCATGAGGTAGATGCGACTGGCGTCTGGTAGCTAAGCCTACTACAAACCCGAACTACCACCAGAGAGAGGGTGTCACAATTCCTCCTCCGGCAACAGCCTAAGAATGCGAAGCTAAGCTAGACTCTAGTGACAACGTAAGATTAACCAAGGGTAACTTTGCAAGCGCACAGGTACCGCTGTAGCACTTCAACCGGGTGAGTATTCCGGTGTCGAATTTATAGTTCGCTCACGGGAAGCGGATTAAGACTCTCTAGCAAATGTGTGATGGAAACCCGTGGTGGTTCTACTCAATCTAAGCTATTGATATTGATAAAGAGGTGAGTGTTGATATGAGTGATAAACTAAGGGTAACTAGTAGGTAGCTAGCTAGGTGGGAGGACAACGAGTGGGTAAGGACTCCTATGTATCCAACTATACTTCTGTGTTCTAATCTAACTAGTATAATGACTTAACTAATCTAATGCCTAGACCATCGATGTGATAGGGGAAGTCGGCTGACAAATAGGAGGGTTGCGTTCCCTGTGGGACTAACTCCTATTCCAGCGGACCTTTGACTTTAATGGGCGCCCTACAAACCTACCCCCGACGCAAATAGATATAACCGGAAGGCTGCGTTCGTCACAACCGCCCCGCTAATATACGTCGGAAAGTGAATGGACTTACCAATCGAAGTGAATGGAATTACCAATCAACGATAGGGTGCATCCACTATTAAGCACTAGCCTAAGCACCTCGCCTAATCTAGTCTTAAGACTCCGACTACCACATAAGTAGCCTCGGCCCCGCTTGGTAGTGAAACACACACAAAGGATCTAGACACTAACTAGTTCGGACTCTACACTAACGAGACTAAGGCACAACACTACTACACTAGTATAGCAGTGCACTAAGTAAATACTGAAAGTAAAGTACTCAAAGTAAAGACTTAATAAAGTAAAGCAAGACAATATTAATAAAAGAAAAGTACTTTGAAAGTAAAGGTACAAGAGCTATACCGAGATTCTCCAAGATGACTCGAGACCCGAGCCGCCGACTCGACTCTAACTCCCACTCTAGACTAGACTACACTACTCTTGATCTCCCAAGAGAGCTTGAGCTTGAGAACACTAATGTGAACTACTTGGGGACACTTTACAATGAGAGACTAGGGGGTATTTATAGTGGAGGTGGAGTAGGGGTTACTCCGCCGCCACGTCGCCGATCCGTGTGCTCTCCGTCATGCGCCGTTGGATCAAACCGACCTTCAACCGACTTGAATGGACGTCTCTCGGTGCGTGACACGTGGGAGTCATGCGAAGGCGGTGGAAGCGAACCGACCCCAAGTGGGGCCCACTCGCAGGTCGGCCGACCTGGGTCCGGGCGACTGTGGGTCCCACCGGCCTTCTAGAAGGTCCAGGTGGCGGTGGGAGCAAGGCTAAGGTGTCCGGCCACCAAAGGTGGGTCGGCCGACTCGGCACCGGACCCCGGTCCATGTGGCAGCCTTCCCCGGTGCCGTCCCGGCTTGTCACGTGTAGTCTTGTCCGAAGTTGGGTTCACTTGATATCTTGCTTGCTTCTATGTGGATCCTGGGTCCATCGTACCAATCGGGTGGAATGTTGAGTCGTGGTACATTTGGATCCAGGATCAGGCTCTCCCGTAGAATTCGGGACCTTGCTTGGTGGTCGATCCCGTGAGACCGTAAATCAGCCGCAGACCCGGGTTTTGGTCTCACAGGGCCTGCTTTTCCGGCTTTCCCCGCATTTCACAAGCTAAGAGTACAAGTGGAACTTTATTAGTGATAAATATGCTCATGTAATGCTTATCTTCCTTCTATCGAGGACTATTGACGGGTTTCTGAGTGTACCAAAACTGGTCTTTATTCCCTTCAACAAGATCCCCCAAGCTTAACCTTTGCTCGTCCCGAGCAAATGATCAAAACTTGGTTCGATTGGATCAGGTATTATTACTAAGTTAACATCTCAATAGTACTAAGTGCACAACAAAGAACTTCTCCTTGAATGGAAAATTTAGCAATGTTAACACACCCATATTACTCTAGCACCCATGGGGCTTATGGCATTAACTCAGTCTTGGGATGTTGGAAGACAGAACAGTTTTGACTAGAGCATCTACCTTTCTTATTCTTTTAGCAAGTTTCATGCCAGTGGTTTTTTGGTAAGTTTTTCCAAAAGAAGTCTTAATGTTCCTCAAATGGTTTCTCTAGAGTCACTCAAATGGTGTATGAATCCTCACTAAGGCACATAATGTGTTTGCCTTTCAAAGACATCCTATCTCTAATAAGGCTTTATGTGGAGCTTAAGTAGGTATGTCAAGGAATAGCATACTTGCAAGGCATATGTTGTCTTAGTTAAGAAAAATTGAAGTCTTGGACCACAGAAGAGTCTTATCATACCCTTAGATCAAGATGTAAGATGAAATGGATGAATGTAATGGATGGTAAGGTGATGAAGAAGAGTGGATGTATGGTGAATGAGGTTGCTCCTTTATTTTATGCTATCTCTCTTTCTACTTCTACTGAGACAAGGCTAGCTCTTTCTTTTTCTCTCTTTTTTTTTCATCTCTCTCTCCTTTTTTTTTAACAGATGCCTAGCCTTTATGGGATGTGTCTCACCTACAAATGATAACTGAGAGAGAATCTCTAACTGTGGAGCATGGAGCAACCCATAGGATAAAATGGTAACGGTGCGTACTTCCAGTGTAGAAGCAGCACAATGATGGTGGTATGGATGATGATGCGTGCTCCCGGTGTAGGAGTAGCATAATTATGATGGTGAGATGCGTACCCCCGGATAGGAGTAGCATGAATGGTGGTAGTAAGATGCGTACTCCCAGGGTAGGAGCAGCATAAATGATGGTAGTAAGATGCGTACTCCCAGGGTAGGAGCAGCATAAATGATGGTAGTAAGATGCGTACTCCCAGGATAGGAGCAGCATGGTTGGTGATGTGTGGATCTTGATCTTAGGACCACGACAAACCTCTTACAAAGGTTCTACAAGTCTTAACCAAACTCAATGCAAGCAAACAACTTATGTAGAAGGCTTATGGATGTGTCAAGGTATATATATGGCCGTGGTAGAAATTTCAACACCATTGAGGAACAATTAAGTTTTTCATTCATTTAAAAGGAAATCTCTGGCAATCATGCGTGCTTAGAACAATAGAGTAGAGCTCCTATCTTAACTATCTCATATCTCACAACAACTTAGACTTTGTATTAGCACTTGCAACCCACTAAGTGATCAAGTTCATGATGGTTAAAGGTGCCAAATAATCTAGACTTAGAGAAGTGCTAAGTTATAAACAAGCACTAGATAAACATTAACTAGCAATTTCATCATCATTTCCATAGAAAGACTAGCACACATGAAGCATATAGACAAAAGGGAAATAAAGCAAATAAATATTTTTGGGTTTTTAAATTTTAATATATATATTTTTTAAATGCAAGAAAACAATAACTAAAATGCAATAAGACAAGAATTAAATGAGAAGGATTGGAAACATACCTTAGATGAACTTACCTCAGTGGGGGAGAGGATCTCCCCCAAGCTTGTCTCTTGCTCACTGTTGTGAGAACCATGCGTTCCACTGGTCCCAGCGGTACTCGTCCTCCGTGATGATGCCTTGGACCATTTCCAAATTCTGTTGCATGAGCTGCAATGTGGCTTGATTCTCGATGTGGAGGTTCTCTACTTCCTGGGTGAGTGCTTCGATCTCGGTCGGCGGCTGACGCCTCCCTCTGCGAGGGCGAGGAGTGTGTGCCCAGGAAGGTGTCCTGGAATGAGGAGGTGCTTCCATGTGGGAAGAGCTCACCTCCTCTTCCTCATTGGGTGCAGTATGAGAGGGACCAGCTTGCTCCTGAGCGGCACGGGCTTGTGCTCTCGTCATTCTGTCCGTTCCTGCAACAAGACAAGGTCTTCCTCTTTTTGTCCAGGGTTAGTGTTGAGACATTATACAGCCAAAGTCCCTCATTAGGGAGAGGAATCTCGACTATATCAGTCCCATATGTCATCTTAAGTGTACCTCTTGGACCTCTTTTAATTAGACTAGTACATAAAAACGTTTCTTCAAGAATAATTGGTCTCTCTTTAGGCATAAACTCATAGACATTCCCCTCAAGCAAACCCAAAGATTCAGCAATTCCAGTTATGAATGAAGTAAAACCTATGGGCGTATCTTGAACAACAGAGTTTTCCCAAAAGTGTACTAGCATTCTAACAGGGGCAAACTTGATTTTATTAACCATGACATACATGAGCTGCATCTCTTTAAGACCTATCCTTGATAAATCAGCCCTAGGAAACAGAGTGATTGCTATCCAATAGAACATAAACCTCAAAGTTGGATTATGAATTTGCTTAGGTTTAGGATTGGACCAGTCATTGGACGCAGTAATTGATTTCCAAAAGACAGCAAAGTTAAAGTTTGCTAAAGCAGCCTCTTCATCTAGTATGCAATCATGATCAAAGCCTAGACCAACACTCAACTCATTCCAAGACAGGTCATAGTCATTATTAAACATGCGAAAGCTAACACCCAAAGCATTTGACTTAAGTGAGCAAAGGAATTCTTGGGTGAGTAACTCTATGCCACATTAAGGAACTTGCCAAAATGAGGACCAACCAATGGTATTGAAAACTATGGCAAAGTCGGTGCTCATACCTGTTTTGTCGAGGAGTTCTTGGTCGAAGACGGCGAAGTGCTGGAAACCGCAAGTGCGAAGAGTATAGAGCTTTCCTAACTCCTCATGGGTGACCATGAGGTTGCTAATAGGCTCCATCATCCTGCCAGGCATGATGGCAGGAACAAGTTGGTGCACTTGTTCTTCCTCCTCCCTCTCATGGCCCCTACTTTCGGATTGGCGAGAGCTCGAGGACGAGCCTTCGCCCTTCTTCTTGCTAGACTTTCGGAAGGGGTTCTTCATCCTAACTACACTAGTGGGCAAACAAGACCAAGCTCTCTACTACACTACTAAGAGAGAAAAGGGAAATGTTTTTGGGTTTTTGGGTTTATGACTACTACTACACTAAACTTGAGAAGGCTTGAAACACTAAGAGAGAAGAGAAGGCCAAGTGAGCTCGAGATGATTCTGCTGGTTGTGGTGTGGAATTGAGCTCACATTGGGGTGGTATTTATAGGGTTGAAAGGGCAAGGCCAACCCAGCCAAAGGGCAGGTCGGCCGACCACCTCCTAGGGCCTTGTGATGTTGTGTTCCTCTTTAGACAAGGAATCTTGCCTCGTGTTTGCAAAAAGTCAGGCAGATGGGCAGAATCACTGGTCGGCCGACCAGTGATTTGACACCCCACCACTTTGGACATGTTTTGTCCGGTTGTCTCGATAAAGGTGGTGGTGGTCCCGGTCCTAGATTCCCGCTTGGTTGATTCGGATTCCTATGTCTAGTGTTTCATGAAAGAGAAAAGGAAAAAGGGCAAAAGTGGAGACAAGAATAAAGGTTGTCTCCAGGCATGCAATGCTATTCCCTATGCTTGCTTTAGTGTTGGGATGTTCCCTAAGCACTCTCATGCTTAAAGTAGCATCCTAAGCTAAAGTCATGAGCATTGGACCAACTCTCTTCGAAGTCTGGCTAGTGGGATGGGCATAGGATCCAAGTGTGTCAGCAGTGGGAGGCAGCTGGGTGCCTGGTGGGGCCAAGTCCAGGTCGGCCGACCTGATCTTGTGAGCCCCAGGGCACCCAGTGCACTCCCTTGGACCTCTGCTTCTAGCCAGAGTGAAGAGAGAGGTGGTGGACCCCAAAGGCAGGTCGGTCGACCAGGCCTCGGTGGCCCCACCAGCTCAACTTTTCTCTAAACACTCTTCTCAAGTTTTATTACCTATATCTAACTTTATTTTATTGAAAATGAAAAGTGCAATTGTGAAGGTAAACATGCAATTGGAAAGGGAAAATGCAGAATTGAAATGCATGAAAATAAACATGAGATAACTACGACATACCCGGTCACGGAGGGCTCCGTGTTTTCGGTCCCGGAGAGCGACCTCTCCCCTCGGGATCATTCAGTGGACAGCTCAGTCGGTCCCGGAGATGGGGACCGTGAGGGTGTCTCCTTCTTCCGCCATTCTTGCTAGACTTCGGCTTTTGGTTCGGCGGGTTCTTCTTTTGCTTCGGCCTTCTTGGCCGACTTAGCGGTCTTAGTGTTCTTCCGTCGGCGATGTTGACGACGCGGCTTCTGGGCGCTTGTGCCTGCATGTTAGCTTTAAAACCATTGAAAGGCACATCCACATACCGTCCTTGGACGGACATGTACATCTCGCCATGTTGCACGTAGATAGTGGCGTCCACCGTGCTCAGGAATGGTCGTCCCATGATGAGCAGTACTTCGACGTTGGCTCCCATATCCAAGTACCGGAAATCGACGGGGGATATACTCATCTTTAACTCGAGTAAGATATCCCGTGCCAACCCCTCGGGAAACCGGATGGTTTGGTCCACCATCTCGCAACGAACATATGTAGGGTGCAATGGGCTCCCTAACAGTTATCATAGGTTACCTTGGACATGATGTTGACACCGGATCCAAGGTCGCGTAAAGCGTTGTCGAAGATCTCGCGGTCCGATCTGGCAAGTGATCGTCGGCAGCCGGGATCTCCCTTCTTTGGGACAAACGGTGAATCCACCGTTACCCGAACAAAGACGAGAATGAGGCCTACCGAACCTCGTAGTTACCAACCCGACGCCCTCAATCGGGTCCTCGGCTTTGCCGAATCTTACCTTGCTCATAAGTGGGGACAATGCTTGCTAATTGAGCTAACTGGCTTTCTAACATTTTATTAAAGCTCAATTGATTTTTCATAGCGAGTTAAAACTATCCATTTTCTCACTAAGACTTTCTAAAATCTTGTCATTAGCCATCATTCTTTTATTAAGACCATCATTAATTTTAATTTGACCAAAGACAAGTTCTTTCAAGGAAGGTTGGTTATTGAAAGAATTACCAGAATTATTATGGTAAGTATTACCTGAATTATTATTGTAACCCATACCTTGGCCTTGGTAGAAGGGGCGTGAACTCCATTGTTGTTGTTGGGGCCGATTCCCGTTGTTGAAGTGGTTGTTGTTGTTGTTGTTGTTGTTGTTGTTGTTGATGATGAAGTTCACCTCCTCCTGAGTCATGGGGCAGTTGTTGCCCGAATGGTCTTCCTCTCCGCAAACCTCGCACCATGGGTCAGTACCCACCGCACAGATAGCGGCAGGAGTCTGGATGGCCTCCACTTCCTTGTTAGAGGACGATCCCTCTATCTTCTTCATCAGGAGGTCCATCTTGGCAGAGAGCATGTCCACCTCGCTAAGGGCGTGGACACCTCTCTTCTTGGGCTGAAGGCGCTCTTCGTTCCATCCTTGGTTGACCACCATCTTCTCGATGAGCTCCTTGGCATCCCTGACATTGTGTTGCAGGAATGCCCCTCCAAATGGAAGCATCAAGGTGACTCCGGCTACGCCAGTCCGCCCATGGTAGAAACCTTGAATAATGAGCCATTCATCTATCCCGTGGTGGGGACAGGCTTGAATGTACTCATTGAGACATTCCCATGCTTCGGGAAATGTCTCGTCGGACTTTTGTTGGAAGCTTGAGATCTTCCCGCGCAGGACACTGGTCTTGCCCGCGGGAAAGAACTTCTTGAGGAATGCATTGGCACATCAGTCCCAGGTTGTCACCTCGGCCTTGCTGATGTAGAACCATTGCTTCGCTTTTCCCAACAATGAGAATAGGAAAAGGCGAAGGCGAACGGCATCTGCAGTGACGTTCTTGACCGTGAAGGTGTTGCACACCTCCAGAAAGTGTTGGAGGTGAGCGTTGGCATCCTCATGTGGCTTCCCACGTAACCGATTTGCTTGCACCATGTTGATCAGTGCAGGCTTGAGTTCAAAAGTCGCATCGCCTACGTTCACGTTCGGACCCGTAGCGACAAAGTCGGCTGACGGCGACGAGAACTCAGTGATGGTCTTTTGAGCCATGACTGCCTCAACAACTGGTGCGGGACTTCCTTCCACAATGTCTAAAAGATGATAACAAGAAAAACAAGACAAGTGAAGGGCAAGCCCCCTAACACTACCGGATACCTAGATTAAGAGTAGACCACGGATTCCAATTTACTAGAAATTCTTAATACGGCGCTTCCCCGGCAACGGCGCCAGAAATGCTTGTTGGTCAATATTACGTAGTTACCGAAATTAGATAAAGATACTAGTTCCCCGGCAATGGCGTCAGAAATGCCTAATGACACTTCTTAGCACACACCGACTAGCGTGAGGTAGATGCGACTGGCGTCTGGTAGCTAAGCCTACTGCAAACCCAAACTACCACCAGAGAGAGGGTGTCACAATTCCTCCTCCGGCAACAGCCTAAGAATGCTAAGCTAAGCTAGACTCTAGTGACAACGTAAGATTAACCAAGGGTAACTCTGCAAGCGCACAGGTACCGCTGTAGCACTTCAACCGGGTGAGTATTCCGGTGTCGAATTTATAGTTCACTCATGGGAAGCGGATTAAGACTCTCTAGCAAATGTGTGATGGAAACCCATGGTGGTTCTACTCAATCTAAGCTATTGATATTGATAAAGAGGTGAGTGTTGATATGAGTGATAAACTAAGGGTAACTAGTAGGTAGCTAGCTAGGTGGGAGGACAACGAGTGAGTAAGGACTCCTATGTATCCAACTATACTTCTGTGTTCTAATCTAACTAGTATAATGACAACTAATCTAATGCCTAGACCATCGATGTGATAGGGGAAGTCGGCTGACAAATAGGAGGGTTGCGTTCCCGTGGGACTAACTCCTATTCCAAATGACCTTTGACTTTAATGGGCGCCCTACAGCCTACCCCTGACGCAAATAGATATAACTGGAAGGCTGCGTTCTGTCACAACCGCCCCCGCTAATATACGTCGGAAAGTGAATGGACATACCAATCAGAAGTGAATGGAATTACCAATCAACGATAGGGTGCATCCACTATTAAGCACCTCGCCTAATCTAGTCTCAAGACTCTGACTACCACGAAAGTAGCCTCGGCCCCAGTTGGTAGTGAAACACACACAAAGGATCTAGACACTAACTAGTTCAGACTCTACACTAACGAGACTAAGGCACAACACTACTACACTAGTATAGCAGTGCACTAAGTAAATACGAAAGTAAAGTACTCAAAGTAAAGACTTAATAAAGTAAAGCAAGACTATATTAAAATAAGAAAAGTACTTTGAAAGTAAAGGTACAAGAGCTATACCAGATTCTCCGAAGACGACTCGAGACCCGAGCTTCGCTCGACTCGACTCTAACTCTCACTCTAGACTAGACTACACTACTCTTGATCTCCCAAGAGAGCTTGAGCTTGAGAACACTAATGTGAACTACTTGGGGACACTTTACAATGAGAGACTAGTGGGGTATTTATAGTGGAGGTGGAGTAGGGGTTACTCCAGCGCCACGTCAGCGATCCGTGTGCTCTCCGTCATGCGCCGTTGGATCAAACCGACCTTCAACCGACTTGAATGGACGTCTCTCGGTGCAGGACACGTGGGAGTCATGCGGAAGGCGGTGGAAGCGAACCGACCCCAAGTGGGGCCCACCTGCAGGTCGGCCGACCTGGGTCTGGCTGACCTGTGGGTCCCACTGGCCTTCTAGAAGGTCCAGGTGGCGGGGGAGCAAAGTGCCAAGGTGTCCGGCCACCAAAGGTGGGTCGGCCGACCCGCACCGGACCCCCGGTCCACGTGGCGCCTTCCCGGTGCCGTCCCCGCTTGTCACGTGTAGTCTTGTCCGGTTGGGTTCACTTGATATCTTGCTTGCTTCTATGTGGATCCCGGGTCCATCGTACCAATCGGGTGGAATGTTGAGTTGTGGTACATTTGGATCCAGGATCGGGGCTCTCCCGTAGAATTCGGGGACCTCGCTTGGTGGTCGGATCCCCGGTGAGACCCGAATCAAGTCGAGACACGGGTTTTGGTCTCACAGGCCTATTTCCAGCTTTCCCGTATTTCACAAGCTAAGAGTACAAGTGGAACTTTATTAGTGATAAATATGCTCATGTAATGCTTATCTTCCTTCTATCGAGGACTGTTGACGGGTTTCTGAGTGTACCAAAACTGGTCTTTATTCCCGTCAACAGGCTGGATGAGTGGGCCTCGGTAAACAGGCCATATCTCACACATATAGACTCTGATTTAGGCAAACGAATATGCATTGGAAAGCTATCGACATGGCCCATCCACTCACCAAATTTCAGCCCAAACGGCCCTGGAGCTGGTGTGCTCACGCCAGGGGCGCGGCTACGCCCCGGCGGCTGCCAAACCGGACCCACTTTTGCAGGTCGGTGCATTAACTCGCTGGGAGGTCGGTTCTGGGGTGCGTCCAGGTGAATTGTACCTCAAACCAATGTTGGGAGTTCGGTTTCCACCTTCCATGTTGGGATGGCACATTTGCAAGTAGCCCCCACCTTTCTAGATATAAAAGGGGCTCTTTTCTCTTCATTCACAATCAATCATTCAAAGGAGAAGAGCACCACACTAGAGCTTCATTCCAAAGGGCTATGCCCTAGTAGCTATCGAGTTAGAGAGAGAGATGTGAGGGAAGAGAGCGGGGAAGTGCCGGGCTTGTCGGTGTCTCTCCGACCTTGTACCTCTGCGGATATTCTACTCGGCTCCCTAATGGGATCTTGGCTAAGTGAGTATTCATATTTCTTATAGTCTTTTGTGTCTTTTGTTTAGTTGAGCTTTACCATGCTTGTTCGCGGGTTCGTCGTCCGTCCTTGTGGCGGATGCTCTAGAGAGGGCCCCTGATAGAGACGGGTCACCCTGTACGACGCTAGAGTACAGTCGCTAGTATAGACGTGGTGTCTAGGCTAGAGGCTGCCTTCGTTTGCCTCGCACTCCACGGTTGAGGTGATAGGCGGCAGGTGGTGACAGCCCTGTCCATCCCTTGTAATCCCCCACGTCCGGGTGCGGTGTAGAGCTACAGGCCGGCATCACTTGGCAGACCAGGTGCAATCCGGTGCCCGAAGTGAGCAAGTGGAAGTATTGTATCGCTATGCTTAGGACCCTAAAGCTATAGGAATCCATTTCTACCCACCTTTCTATCTCTACCCTTGGGTTGTTCCTTGGACGAATTAGCTAGGAGAAATACCTTCGTTCCCCATGGAAAATACGATACCCTGAATACTTCCGGGTGAAGGCTACAATGGTACTTCCGTACGATTGCGGATTCTCTGCATACGTTAAGAAATACCAACAAGCTTTCTGACGCCGTTGCCGGGGATAGACTTTTTATCTATCTTTGGTGATTGCGCTAAGAAATGTCAACAGTTCCACCAAAGGTAGGTCGACCGACCTAGCTTTGGGACCATCTCAGACACTGCCAGAACACCAGAATCGTCCCAATACAGTCCCAAGCAAGTGCCACCTTTGGATCACAAGTGTTCTTCCTCGCAAAGCACAATATCGTAGCACATGGATCCATACACTACTAGAATACCCCCTATAGCTATACTTTTTTTAGACACTAGATACGCTTTTGGTCGTCTCTATAAGGTTGTAGACACGCTTTACAAAAGCCGCTTTACAAAAGCGTGTTAGAAGCATCTTCGCATGGACCGTGTCTGGCTCCGTAGAGACGATTTCCATAAGTGTATCTATAAAATGAATAGATGTTTCATAGACACGCCACATGCATGTTTAAACACATTGATACACTTTTATAGATGCATACATAACACGTGTCTATTAGTATAATTACGTCTTATAGAAAGATTTCATAACATGTGAAAACCTGTAGAGACAATATTGTAGATACATTCACAATTTGTATCTACTGCTATGGTCATGTTTTGTAGTGACGTGTTATTACGCATTAAGCAATATAGAGACGAAGTAGTATGTGACGTGGCTGGTGACATGGAATGGTGACATGGCAGCTGACGTGGAGAGATGATGTGGCAACTGACGTGGAGAGGTGACGTGGCGTATGACACGCTTTATAGTAACGCCTAAAGACGTATCAACAAAAGTAGAAACAATAGTGTTGCCACGTCTTTATTGCGTGTCTACATAAATCAATACGTCGTATAGTAACATCATAGTGCGTATTAATAGTTTTAGAAACGATTTGGTACATATAACTATATTTTGTGTCTAATAGTATAGACACGTTATATGGTAACGCTTTAAAACGCACCAAGAAAAAATGTGTTTTAATTATATATATATATAATATAATAGGGAGTGAACCGTCAATCATATTACTTTCGGCCTTCACAAAGCATAAAGAATCTGAGTAACTCCATAACTGGTGTGTCCATTACTCAAACGACAATTGTGTTCACAAAGAAAGCATAGACAAAGTGGCAATATCATACAAATATTACTCAAATAGTTTTGCAGCGACTAAAACCTATCTTGTTCACTCTAAAATTTATACTTTGCTTCCCATCTAGCTTTGTCCACGTGTTGCAGGTACTGACTTGTTGCGGGTACGAGATGAGCTTCTAGCTTTCTTCACCTACATTGGAACATATGTTGGATCAATAACTCAATTTGGAGATAATGGACACATGTACTACTTGAAATGAAAAAAAATCAAACTTACATGTGTAGTTGGCCAAGCAATAACATAACCAATAGCATCAATTAGTGTACGGATCTTTTCAAATGGTCTAGGTACCTCCTCGTCTCCTTTATTGCCACGTTCAATATTTTCAAGGCCTTCAACATGAACGCCATAATATTCTGATCCAAGCTTTATTCCTGCAATCTCTCTCTGACTACCCGTAGTCACTAACTTCCCTTTTGCCACAACTCTAGCTTTGTTTATCAGTGACAAAAGATAGACATCCTCTTGTCTCTATAAATTATAGAAGATGAACATATGATCTTTGAAATGGTAACTAACATGGTTTGAAGATAATACGGCAAATAAAGCACACATACCGATTCTTGTATGCACATGCTTTGGAGGCTTTAACCCTTTGAGTTCTCTATAATAGATATGATTTAAAAACATCAAAACATAGCATCGCCTAATAATCAATTTCAGCCATTATATTTCAAATGAAATAATGTTATGATATTAGCTTGGACATACCAGGTTGTGCAATATGTAATCACATGAAAAATTTGTGACTACATTGCCATCGTTGTGTGCCCCGCAAGCATAGTGTAGCTAAGTTAACAGGGAAAAAGAAAAATATGAAGATTAGAGAGAGCAAAATATTGTGCATATGAGCTTGTAAAATTCAAGTAGCAGGACAACTAATACTTATGTAGTTGGTTGGTTTATTAAAAAATTAGAAGTTAGAGCTAGTAACGTAATACAATATAGGGAAAGCTATGTAAGGGACCCAAAATAACTATAACCTGATGTTATTGGTAACAAATTTGCTTTATTTCAAGATTTTTGACATGTGCATCAATATTCGAGTAGGCCTTTCTAGCATACCTTTGAAGTTGTTTGCTCACGTGGTGCAGATGTACGGACTTCAGTTCGTCCAGATTGTTGCTGCTTCTCAGCTTGAACCATGTTCTACAAGGCATTGACAAGAGCTTAAATACTATCATAGTAAGCAAATGATACAAATGATACTAGTGCTTCTTATTACAAAAATACTACAGCAAAGCCAAGATAAATAGAATCTAACGCATAGAAAGGCTGAAGAGAAATGGAATGTACTATGACAAAGGTATAAGAACTATAGGCACTGTACTAGTAGATTTATCACACATGAGTGCCTTTATACCACGAATTCTTGCAGAAGTTCGGACTTCAGTTCGTCCACGAATTCTATCAACAGCCTGCTGCTCCTGTTCGGCTTGAACCATGTTCTACACGCCAATAGCAAGAAGTTAAACACTATTATAGTTAGCTAATGATATTTAAAATTGAAGTAGGTATACCCACACTTCATTTTCTGAAAATTTCACATCAGCATCTAAGTCTTCCTGGATGCCATCAGTATGTGTGGAAACATGAATTTCAAAGATGTCATCGTCAGAGATGTCATCATCGGTATACTCATAGTTCTCATGGTCCGAACTATTAGCCGCTCGAAAAATTTGAACCAACACAAGGTTGAAAATAGCTCTTATTTCGCAGAGAGATAAAGAAAGAGGAGGGCATGGTTCAATGTAAGCTTACATATTTTTGTAAAGCTGCTCCCATTTCCTTTACAAGATCATCTTATAGATGCCTTTTTGCCATAAACCTAAGCATGTACTTCATGAAATCACTCGTGCATTCCACCTTATCTTCCACCGCATTTACTTTCTCTTGGTACATTCTTTCTTCCTCGCTTGAGTGACAAAAGGTAAACCTTGAGAAACTTTTACTTGACTCCAAGTACTTATCATCATAGTACCCCCTTGCTTTGGAATCCTTGGCAACAATATCATTGAACACTTCATTGTAATCTTTAGATGAAAGACATTTGCCATTGTTGTCCACTCTCCTTTTTTTTTAATTCCTCATAGTATGCAGCCTATTCAAATGAGTATATAGGAGGTTACAAAATTGTAAACTGGATCAAGCATAATTCATTCATTCTAGAGAATATACATACCATCATTGTCTCTACTTTTTCTGTAGTGAATCTGCCACTCTTTTTTATGAGCTGCCTCCCATAGTTCTATCCTATGAATCTTTCTTTTATTTTTAGTTTCCTGCAGATGAATATTTATCAGCAGATGATAGTGGAATTTAACAAATATCAGCAGATGAATATTTATCACCATCTCCTTTAAGAGTCTAGCATGGCTTTTTCTCCCGCTTGTGTGTGCGGTCTTCTGTTCTTTTGCACAACGAGAGTTTGTGGCACATAATTTCTACAAAGACAATGCAATGAGTAAACAATTTTACATTCCTTGATTGAAAGTTGATATAACCAATGAGTAAATAGATTGTAACAGAACCGACCAATTAATATAAACACAATGTACTAATGAGTCGCCGAAGCAACTTAATTAGCACATGGCGCCCATATCAACCCGTAGTCCGTGAAATCACGAAGGATTTCAAACTTTCCGTATCACAAAGACCGAATTGAGTTCAACATACAACAATTCATAGTAATACATAAGTTCACAAATAGTCAAATACATTGGAGTTACGAAATAGTTATTACAATACCAAGTTCAAATCCAAATTGCGGAAGCAAACAGAGTTTTGGTTCACAAACGCACACTTAGTTGAAACATAGTGCCTGGTCCAACATCAAATCTAGCAACAACATAAAGGTACGATAGGTAGATTGATCGTGCCCATGATCTAATCATCCCCATACGTAGGGAAGAAGCAAGTCTGGCAATAGCCATAGAACATCTCACCATCTGCAACAACAATGGGAAATAAAACCCTGAGTACGAGAAGGTAGTCAGCTAGACTTACCCGTCATAAATAAAAATAATGTGACACCAAGGAGTATGCTGACTCTTTCATCATCATTCATTTAGTGATAAGGGACTCTCTAGCTGATCATCTTTTAAGTTGGATCCTGACATCACTACATTAGCTCCTGTACTACTCCAACTCCAGGGTAGGAACAATCAACACTATCTTATCCTTTTGGTTGAGCATTCTAGCATCAACAACTTTAGAAACATAACCATCTTACTTTGCACATAGATTGGCGACAGTGCCGCTGCCCGGTCAAGTGCTCACTGTCCAGGAACGATGGCGATTATAATCGATTGCAAACCAGCTGGCGGATATTCCTCACACAAACCACACTCGCTAGCCAGAGCGAGTAACGGTCACCTTGGTCTATTCGGGAGGAATCGCGAAATTCAACAAATACGATTGCACCAGGGCATGCCCAGCTACCAAGTGCCTCTGGAGCGACTGGCCATTGGGATTACTCTCCGCGCCTGTGGGCAATACACTCTTCTCTGCTGAAATCCTGGCCCAAACATCCTCAAGGCTTCGCGGTCGGATGATCGCATCCTTCCAACTATCTGTGAGGCATTGTTCAACAAGATCGGAGGACGTACAAAGTCATATTTTTTTTAATTGACATAGACGGAGTTTCCATGGTCTAACACACCACAAACCCCGACTAGTCATGATTTAGCATGGCCACATGGTTATGTTCTCTAAACCAACCTCCTTATTATCAACCATGGGGTAGTAACCACCTACCTCGCGGATGAGGGTCAATCACCCATCTTTTACCGATCTAATTAAGCAGTGCTAAGCATAAGCGCGATCCTGAACTTAATAGGGTAAAAGTATCCAGGTGGATCAAGGTACTCATAATGCATTAATGGTTCCAAGCAACGCCTATTAACTTAATGCATCATAATAAATAAATGACTCAAGTAAAACATTTTGAAACTGTGGGAGAAATGCTCCGGGGCGTGCCTTTCACAAAGGAGCTAGGCTAGTGGTTAGGGCACTCAGGCAAGTCAGCGTCCGGGTCCTTTTCCTTTGCTACCTCCTGCAACACTGCTCCCTGCTGCACCTCTTCTTCCGGCTCCTCGGGAACTACCGGCGTCACCTCTTCCGGCAATCCTCTATGATGCATCGGTGCGTATGAGTATCGGGAATGCAATATAGTATTATAGCGAATGATGATGATGATGAACCAATCATGAAGTTACAAGGTAGTCAACATCATCCTAATGGGTTACACCCTCCATAATCCTAATTAAGCATAATAAGGACTCTAACTAACCTAGACTT
Organism: Themeda triandra; assembly: GCA_018135685.1. Classification (NCBI taxonomy): domain Eukaryota; kingdom Viridiplantae; phylum Streptophyta; class Magnoliopsida; order Poales; family Poaceae; genus Themeda; species Themeda triandra. The sequence continues at coordinate 117,679 of JAENPR010000908.1, read as the reverse complement.
CGAATAAACACGATCGCGATTACCAAGGGGCACAACAGCAACCTATATCTAAACTATCCAGAAAAACCTACAAAAATTACAGTGGCTTAGCTAGGTAACAAAAAGCCTACCATAAAATTTTCAAGTCAAAATAGTAAGCCTTTTAGCCTATACAAAAAAGACAAGACAGCAGCAACAACGCAACCTAAAAATACTTTGTACTAAGAAAAGTGTCAAACCACCAATACCAGAGGATTAATAGCTACTTATAGGTATAAAAACAGCCTAGAAAAATTATCAAGCCTCATGCATAAATAATTAACTATGAACATTCTAACTTCGAAGCAAAGCAAGCATAATAAATAAACATGGCATTTTCTACACAAGACATATAAAACTAATATTTTTCATAGATAAAGCATCTCCTAACTAGAGCAACAAAACAAGAATCATATTTTTCTCGATACACCTATAATTAGATATGCAATTAACAAAATATAAGCATTTAGAGACATTAAATAAAACTATACGTAAAAGTATTCCAAAATGGGAAACTAATACCCTACATGCATAAAGCTCTTCATAACAAAAATATTGAAATTTGAATCACTCAAAATGGACTTAAAATGAGGTAGTTATGATTTTTGGAAGATTTCCCATCTTTTCGAAAAACAATTTTCGAAAATAAAAACACCCTAAAATGCTACGCGCACCCGGGGCTATCCCAGTAACATCCTGGATGTTAATCATGCATTAACTCTGCAAATCATGAGCATAATCATATCATTAGCATCTAATCATCGTCTTGACATGATTGCTTGATGCTTGTCTGCACTCTGTTTGACTTAGTCTATAAGTGTGATTGTTGGCTTGAACTAAAAGTAGTAGCTACGTCGCTTATCTCGAGTCGGACCTTTAGTAAAGATCGAAGAGGAGAGTATTTTGAGAAAACTTTATGTTTTGACTTTTTCATGAAAATGCCTAGAAGGTGCTCAAAACGAGTGGCGAAGTCGCTAGGTTTAACGACATCGGCCGATTGGCATGCCGTGTTCTCCGAATTTCGTGAAACAACTTTAGTTGGCCCCAGTAGGAAAAACATAGCTAACCCATTGGGGCATAGCATGCCAAAAGTTGGGCTCGATTCGATCAAGTTTGGCCATCCTTTTCGAGAAAACCGAGTCTTAGGTCAAGCATCTTTGGCGCGTTGACATTGCCATGTTGGCACTCGAATATCTCCTAATCCGCTGCTCAAATAGGGAATGTCTCTTAACAAAAAATGACGAGTGACATGTGGGCTTCAAACTTTGTTTTGGGCCCATGACCTAAATCGGCCTCAAAACGGCCCAAAACCACCATCGAAGCGGCCCACTGCGACGCCCGCCACCCGTTTGGCGCAATGCCGCAAAGGGCGACGCGTGCCTAGGGCGCGTGTCCGCCATGCCCGCATTCCTCGGCCACGTGGTGCTCGGGCTCTACCCCCTCTGTCCGTCTGCTGGTCGCTTGCCCGAAGGGGACACCTCCCACTCCTCTGCCCTCTGCTCTCACTCTCTCCTATCCCTCGATGTTCTCTCTTCGCCGCGAAGGAAACACCACCGCCCGAACTCGCCACTGCGCGCCGCCGCATCCTGCTCCGCTGCCGCTCGCCGCCGCACCAAAGCCACCAACGAGCTCGCCATCTGGAGCGCCTGGCACCGCGATTGCCTCCCTGCCCGCTCGCGCCGACGCCGACGCGGCCCAGCGAACCGATTCCCGCCGCCGTTCTGGCCGAGGTCGCAGCCGCGCCCGCCTCCCTCCGTGCCTCTTCGTCAAATCCGTCGGTAGCACCGCCTTCCTCAGCCCACACCGCATCCCTGACGTCCCTCAGCTAGCCACGACGGTGAACGGAGGCCGCGGTAGCCGAAGCAGCGGGCCGCCGCCCGCCGCAGCTGGGTGGACCTAGACCGCCGCAGGGGCCATCCTGAGCAAGGCCGGGTGCGCCTTGCCTCCAGGGAGCTCCGCCGCCGTCTCTGGGCCGCCGGCGAGCCGCCGGTTGGCCGGCCCCCAAAGCCGCCGCCGCCCTTCCCTGTCTTCCCCATCGAGGACCAACCGATCAAAATTCGAAGAAGGGTGAGGGATTACGTGTAAAAGAGCCGGACTCGAGAGAATCTTGGATAAGGCCTTATGCAATTTTGGGAAAGCACGGGGGCCAAATCAAAAAGTGCTCGTCCTATCTGGAATTGGGAAAAATGATTTTTTAGAGTTGGTTCAATACTTTGGAAAATCATAATTTGCTCATTTTTAGTCCAAATCCAAGATTCAAGTTGTCATATTTTTCTTATGAAGTGTATTATGTATAGAAAATATCATGTTCCATGTTTGTAGACTTTTTTGTGTGGTTGTAATTAATTTTTGGATAAGAATTAAACTAAGGAAATTCATAGGTAATTCTAGGTAGCTTAGAAAAATGTGGTTTCTGTTGCTATGATCTTATATTGACATGCTATATCTATGGTGAGTAGATCATGTATACTTTCTGTGTAAAATTATGGAGTTGTAGTTCAAGTGTGCAAAAGGGCTATTCTTGAAGATAATTCATAAATCAATTGCATAGATTGAATCTGAGGATGATACTTTTTGTAGGCTTCTTATATGACATTAGATAGCTTTTTATGTGATTGATTTCTTGGTGTGATCAAGTTGATAGTACAAAGTATTTTTAGGACCCTCCATGTGTGCTGCCATGTCATTTTTGTGTAGGCCAGTAGGTTTATCCAATTGTGGTGAAACTTCGAGGGTACACTGGCATTGCCATGTGTTATCTACTTTAATTTTTATAGTATTTTAGGATGTGTCTAGCTATGGGTTGCTGTTCAACCCATAGGTGGTTAATTTAGAGTCGATTCCAAGAGGCCATGCCTAACCTAATGATAGGTTGGTATTCTGGGAAACTTGTCAATACATGATCGGTTTGTATTTGGCATAGCTATCTACTGTTGAAATTTGGTGGTCATTGGATCAATAGTCTAGAAGTTATAGCTGTTGCAATGTGGTTGGTAGAAATTGTTAATTACTGTTTTGTCAGAACTAGTTCTGATGTTATCTGTTTTAGGCCTAGTTAACTTTATAATCAGGTCTTTATGTCTTGAGATGATTGATGGGCAATTTAGTAAACTTTCCAGATTGTCCTCTTTCATGTCCATAGGGTTTATAGATCTCTAGTTATGATTTAATTACTGGACTGCCATGTGTAGGTCTATATTTGATAAGTGAAGCTCGATTGTGTGTTGTTGTGAGTAGTACTTGATAATGATGACTTGTAGTGATTAGTGTATGTGTGATTGATGGCTAAGGAATGCATCATGATGATTGAGTTAGGATGATTATGCCTAGGTTGAAGCCGTTGGCTTTACTGGCTTGTTTGCTAGTGCTAGTTATAGAAGATTAAATAGGCTTTTGATACATGAGCATCTATCATCCATGATCATACATACACCTCGACAATCACATACTCATACATATGCACATGCATCATTCCAGGATTACGTGTAGAACATTCGTCGTGAAGTCAAGGATCCAGAAGGACAAGTCGCGAACGGAGATCCGCACGAGGAGTGATCGAGAACCAGGAAACCGACGTGGAATAGTCGAGTACCTGGAACTCTAACCTCGAACTACTAAATAAGGCAAGCCCCGGAGCATTTCTCCTATGTTTGCAAATATCACTTGCGTCCTTTTATATGTTTAATGCATTAAGTTATAGGAGTTGCCTGGAACCCTTGCTGCATATTATCTATTCCTTATCCACTTAAAATATCCTTACCCTGTTAGGTGCAGGACCGATATTAATGCTTAGCCTTGCTTAATTAAGATCGGCAGAAGTGGGTGATTTCCAGTCACCTACACCTTAGGGTGATAAAGATAATTTGGCAAGATGATCATGATGGATATAACCATGTATGTTGGATAAATTGAGACCGGACGGAATGTGAAGCAATAAGACATGGGTCTTATGTGCTTGTAGTTTCCGTCTGTGTCGATTAAGGACCGTACCGTTGTACGTCCTCAAGTCATGTTGAACGCATGCCCCACATTTAGCTGGAAGGATAAGTCGTTCCGACCGCGAAGCCTAGTAGCTCTGTTTGGGCCGGTGACCGAAATGTAGGCAAGAACACCGAATGGCGGAGGGGTGGTCAGAGGCCCGAGTGACCGTGGGCAAGAATGTCTGAGCTACCTGGCGTCGTTCCATGGGCAGACACGTCTTGATCGACCTGGCTCCGGACAACCTCTGGGTGTAGACTTGTCCATAGCGGTCCCGCGACTTTACCCAAACAAGTACCAACGGTGACCTATCACTCACTTTGGCCAGTGAGTGGGGTTCGTGTGGGGAATAACCCCTCAGCTGAGTTGGAATCGATTCGAATCGCCATCACTCCTGGACAGTGAGTACTTGACTGGAGCAGCGGCATCGTAGTAATACTATTATGGAACAAGAGATCTTGGTTATATGGATGATGTTGGATAATGCCAAATGGACTTGGTCACTATTGATTGCTTAATAAGAACTCAAGTGATTGCTATTAGCATAGGTGCTCACCTAGCATAAACAGGTTATAATGTTAAGCTATGCAAGAATAAAATGAAAGGTTCATACTTACACATATCTATAATATGATAACTTGTGCTTTTCGCAAATGAGTCAGCTAGTCCACTATAAGGCCATGCATTCCACCCCAAAGCGTCCTTATTTTCTGGTTTAAGACGGGTAAGTCTAGCCGAGTACCCACGTACTCAGGGTGCAATTCCCAATGTTGTTTGTTGTAGGTTGGAGACTACCACGGTGGTGACACGGTGGACTTATATCCCGTTGCGGGAGGATTAGACTTCGGGCAAGTCAACTCTTATATCTCATCTACATACTTTTGATGGAGTCAACCCCGAGCTGGCACAGTATTTAAAATGTAGGTGTGAGTATAATTTCAAGAATATCTACTTCCGCTATTTATTTGAAAAGTCTAAGTGTAATAACCTTATTTGAAACCCGTGATGTAATTATTTTATTTGTAAACTGTTAGATCAAGTGAATGGGAACTGCTGAACTTACGATTCGGGTGTTATGTTGTAAAAGTTTGAGATCCTTCAAGATTTCGCGGACTACCGGACTAATATAATTGCGGTTTACTACTTAAGCTGCCACGGTGGCTCGATTAGTGAACAGTAATTATGTTAGTTGGTCGGTTCTGTTACAGATGGCATCAGCTCCATGGTTCAAGAATTACTGTTCACTTGAGTGTTTAAAAACAAAAGGATTTATTTTACAAAACTATTTGACAACTTATAGTTATATACGTAATTTAAAACTATGAGTTCAAAACTAAGATTGTGCCAGTGGTCGTGTCCCATATGCCCAGTTAAGGACTACTAGGTGGCTATCTAACAGGCTAACCTTGGGTATTGCATCATATTTTCTTTTGTCGCGCTCATACACGACGGATATGTATGGGGGCCATTCACTTGAATGGTTATGTTTGGTTTCATACTCCTCTACGCTCTGGTAAGTCGGTTCAACGCCAAGGTAAGTGTGAGTTGTGAGAGCATGATCGGATACACTGCCGATCTAGGGGAGTGCTTATATGACACCGGATTATTTACATGTTCCACACATGTTTGTATGAAAGTGTCCCATGTGTGGGATGTCGTCTTCTGATGATGATTGGTTAGCGTCCGCCTACATGCAGGAATATCGGGGGTATTCCTGTGAGAGGGGTGTGGAATAGGAGTTGTTTGTATTTGGAGCTTTGACCTTATTCCTAAGGTGCCGCGTTTTTACGTCGCTTGCATTCATATGGGATTTTGGGCTGAAATGGAATCTTCTGCAGGTACACTAACCACGCAAGTTCGTATAGTTCGACTAGTTACCGCTATATGAGAGTCGTATGTATGCCACCGCCTAAAATGCTAGAATCTATTGTTTTCTAGGTTTGTGAGGACGTATGGAACGTGCATGCATCATGTCACATGATCATTTCATGGGTACCACACTATTTCTCTCCTTATAAATGAATACTTCTCTTTCAATAAAAATTGACCAATATAACCTTCGTCTCATGAGAGTTGTAATTCGGTTGTACAAAGGCATAATTGAAGCACATCGAATCCAAGTCAACCAAAGCAGAAGCTCTACAACATTAGATTGCCACTTGTGAGCCATAATTAAGGAATCAAGAAGTTTCTAACGGAATTTGGAATGCCGTCTCTTTTATGGTGAGTTCTACACTCTGTGGGTTATACCACGGGTAAAGAGCATTGCTATCAGTGGAGTAAAGAGATGGTAGATCAATGCCTGAGTTTACTCCCTGTCAAAGTTGTGATTCCCGCCAAGAGCGAGGATGAGTCACTTCGGTGTGGCCATCGCATTATCGCTCAAGGTAGGAACCCTCAGGAAAGTGCGAATATAGTTGCTTATAAAGCCCTGAGGGACTTTCTTAAGAGTTGTCCGGATGAGTTGCTAGTGCCACTGCGAGTGTGTTCCCCAAGGATGATCCATATCATGCCGTGTGGCACCAGATTGGTGAGACTACACGTGTTGGTGATACGGATGAGGCTAAGAATAGCAACGGTATTGCTAGCAGTGAAATGTTTGCCATGATAAAGAGCTAGTCTTGTTTTGAGAGTGCATTGGAAACCTCTTAATCATGAGTCTGATTATGTCATCACTAGGTAGCAGTCAGTGATGAAGGGATACAACGAGAAAGTAAAGAGGGTGACTATGTTGCTTGTGCAAATAACGCTTCCCAAGGAACGGGCTACGCAACGAAAGAATGTTGCCATGCATGAAGCTTTTTGTTGTGCAAAGTCAGTTTTAGTTTCTACTTGCCCTACTTGGTCAGTGGCAACATGCCTTGGTACAGTTGTGCAACATCAGAATGAATTTCGGAATGAGGAATTGGTGGCAATACCTCAGCAATGCCTGACATAGAGTGTGAAGAAGTTGAAGATACATGTTATGTGGAGAACATGGACCAGCAACCTAAGAAGTAGTCTGAGTGATGCTTGCTACTAGAGTTGCTTGCTTCCTTTTTTGTGGGACCTTCATGTTGTGGCATACATCCCCGAGTCGTTGGTGCCATGATGTGTTGTTCAGTAGAATTGTATGATGTGATGTGTTGGCTGACGGATTTGTTTTAGACTAGCCACTATGAACGAGTATCATGTGGAGCCTATAGGTTTAGTCTAGAACGTTGTTGTGGTTTAAGGATATATTAACTCTCGTCCTTGTGAATTCGCTTCCCTTGTTGTCGGTCCATGATGGTATGTCAACGTTGGTTCCTTGTTGTCACATATCTAGACCAGTTTTAAGCGAATCTTGCTATCCATCATACGTATGGGAACAACATGACTTTACTGTGTAGTTTATGCCATGTTTGTTCCATACATACTCCTTGATATCCTCAAATTTTAAATCTATGATGATTCTTTTTACCTTGTCTTGTGCCCAAAGCTGTTGGTACAAGATGTCCTCCAATATATGTTTCATTATCTGGCGAATCATATCATTGGTCGTGGATTTGGTGATGTAGTCTCGATTGAAGTTTGCAATGCTGCGATGGAACCTAGGACCCTCCTTGTGGACGCACATGGTTGGGATACTAGGAGACGCGCCAGCATTGTGATTACCAATTGTAACATGTTACCTTAGCTACACCAGGGTAATATTCTGTCATGCTATTGCCCTACAATCTCCCTTGGAAGTTGTACGGTGTATCTTTTTGAAACAATCCACCAACATACAATCATGACATGGGCAGCCTGATAATATCACGTTCGATGGGGTGATTCGTCCTGTCCCCATCTTCTCTGAAGTTAGAATGTTTCCTTGCACATTCCCCTCGATTGATTGTTTATATGCTTATGCACATGCTTAGATCGCGATTGTAGATTGATTGGTAAAATAGTCCCATCGTTACGGCTCGTGCGAATAGCAAGATGTAGTGATAGCTTAACTCCGTGCCCAAAGTGTTTAGTGGTTTTCTCGCTGATCCTTGGGTATTAGACTTGTTGTTTGCTAATCTTTGGATTGGCAGCTAACCTCGGTTTAGTAATGATTGTCTAACCAAGCCAGTTTTCTCAATAGGCCTTGTATTGGGAAACCGTTTTGACAAGTAGGGTATGTAACCATGAAGATGGTGTGCCATGATTCATTCCATGATTCTTCCTTGATATCCCCTAACCGTGCGACCATCCTAGTCGGTCGTTCACTTCCTGTCTTGCACGTGATGCCTATTCGTGCAGGAACCTCTCTGTCGTGCAAAGTTGCATCTCGATGCATATTATCTGTGATGGTGTCTTGAGGAATAACCAATGATGCCACGCCAAACTGAGAGCTCCCTGTGGGTGCACACACATGGTTGAGCTATTCGGTACGCGCAGAGATCATGGTTGTAACCTCGATCTATTACACAGATTACCTCAATGTAATTTGGCATGACTCTACCTTGATTATCATCGATATCCATTGGTTATCTTGTGATAATGTTGACCATGAAGCTTTTCCCTGAAGTGTGACATAAGATGGTTTGTGAAGGATAAGTCACTAACATTAACCTTGTCTTGACTATGAGAGATCGTAGGCCGATGGACTACCAAGTGTTTCCCCTAGAGTCACCTTATCTCTTGTAGAATGTATAGTTCGTGTAGAGTATACGATGTGTTTTGATGCGTGTTTGAGGGGTGTTTTGGGATGAACAATCACGTGTTCAATGCTGAGAGCTTTGAGAGTAAAATACGAGTAATATTGGTTGAACTCTTGATCATGTCTAGCTGTTCCTTTACTCAAAGCGGAATCACTCTTGCCGACACGATTGTCAGAGTAGTTGGAGTCGTCGGTGTGGAATTAAATGGATATAAGATTTTGCCGATCAGCGGAATGAATTTCTACCCCATGGAACCCCTTATCCAGAAGTTGGAATTCTTTTAAGGGGGTTAGACCTTTTAATGTCCTATAAGGTACTCTGGTCTTATGGGAATCAAAGGAGAAAACTCATCGGGTGAAGACCTTTATTGAGATAATCTGACAAATGCCACAACCTTGGACATCCGCTTTGTGGTACTCAACTGTCAACCGTCCATCTACAAGAAGTCAATGTGTCCCGTTGATAAGATGAAGTCTCTAAGCATAATTGGATGTTTGTAGTACTAGTGGATTTGCACCTGAATGAGGATCGTGTAGTCGACGCATGAATCATGCATTGGGTGTGCATGGCATGAGTAAATTGATACGACCTTGGGTTCATAAATTATGGACATTACGTGTCATTCAAGCATTATTGGGACAAGCATTTTGGCTCAATACAGGTACCCTTTTGGATAAGGCTTGTCACGTGTATGGTTGGAAAAGGTACTTTTGGTGTACCAAGGGTAGCGAACACCTAACCCTTGGACATGTGTAGTATGCATGAACTGCTACCTGTAAATGATCTCTATATAATTCGCTTAGCTTGTTGGAACTGCTTAATGGAATAAGGAATTTTGTGGGTTTCAATGAGTCAAGGAATCCTTGACCTAAGAACTTTGACTTCTACATGAGAAGATTCGGATATCTATGACCTAGGAATTTTGATTTCTACATGTAAAGGTTAGATTTCCTTGGTCTAAATGATTAATATTGGCATTTTAATAGCCAGTGTTCCTATGAAGGGCTGTGCCAATATTGAACCTGTGTGGACAAAGTCCTATGTTGCTACCTCGGAAGTGAGTCACGTGGTTTCGGTTTTGCGGAATCTACGCTCTGCTTCTTAGTGGTAAACACTATGGAATTTTGAAGCACCTTTTGATGTATTTGATGATGCAAATAGCAGATTCCCTCTCAAGTACCCCTCGGCAATTTCCTGCTGGGAAGTTGACTGGTCATACCACATGATGATCTACTCGAATGGGAAGTTGTCTCAGGATCCATGTGGATGCTTAACATACTACTTTTTGTCATCTTCATACTTAAGATTGACATAGTAATGGTAGCATTACCTTAAAAGAAGACATGTCTGTTGCAAACCATGATTGAAGATGCTTGCTGGGAGTGAGTATAAGTTAACTGATGAGATCGAGCTGAACCCAAATTGACTCATGTATTCAACATCGCCTACCCATGAAGCTTCGACACCACCATCTGGACCATATGTTCTGTAAGTTGCAAGGAGAGGATCAATTGGTGTGGTAACTTGGATTCTCTCGAGGTTACCAATGTATGGTATGCCTCCTGAGCGGATTGTGACCTTGCCAAGTCTCTAACGCCATAACTCGAGCAGAACAAGAGTGTCTTGGATGAAACGGTAACATATCTGAGGAACATGACATCGGAGCCGGCAAGATATACTTGGAAATGTATTGGATCTTAGGCATTGAGGTTGTGCAACTTGGAACTGAGTCTCTTGGATGTGACAAGCATTGAAGAATTTTGTAAGAACCATGATGTTAGTCGTAAAGCATGAGCTGACGTTATGAGAGGTATCGTTTTTCAAAAACTAATCTACTTCTACCAAATCTCGGAACGAGATTTCTTTTAAGGGGGTTAGATCTGTAACATCCTGGATGTTAATCATGCATTAACTCTGCAAATCATGAGCATAATCATATCATTAGCATCTAATCATCATCTTGACATGATTGCTTGATGCTTGTCTGCACTCTGTTTGACTTAGTCTATAAGTGTTATTGTTGGCTTGAACTAGAAGTAGTAGCTACATCACTTATCTCGAGTTGGACCTTTAGTAAAGATCGAAGAGGAGAGTATTTCGAGAAAACTTTATGATTTGACTATTTCATGAAAATGCCTAGAAGGTGGTCAAAACGAGTGGCGAAGTCGCTAGGTTTAACGACGTCGGCCGATTGGCATGCCGCGTTCTCCGAATTTTGTGAAACAACTTTAGTTGGCCCCATTAGGAAAAACATAGCTAACCCATTGGGGCACAGCATGCCAAAAGTTGGGCTCGATTCAATCAAGTTTGGCCATCCTTTTCGAGAAAACCGAGTCTTAGGTCAAGCATCTTTGGTGCGTTGACATTGCCATGTTGGCACTCGAATATCTCCTAATCCGCTACTCAAATAGGGAAAGTGTCTTAACAAAAAATGATGAGTGACGTGTGGGCTTCAAACTTTGTTTGGGGCCCATGACCTAATTTGGCCTGGAAACGGCCCAAAACCACCATCGAAGCGGCCCACTACGACACCCGCCACCCGTTCGGCGCAATGCCGCAAAGGGCAACGCGTGCCCAGGGCGCGTGTCCGCCATGCCCGCGTTCCTCGTGGCGCTCGGGCTCTGCCCCCTCTGTCTGTTTGCCGGTCGCCTGCCCGAAGGGGACACCTCCCACTCCTCTGCCCTTTGCACTCACTCTCTCCTCTCCCTCTCTGTTCTCTCTTCGCCGCGAAGGAAACACCACCACCCGAACTCGCCACTGCGTGCCGCCACGTCCTGCTCCGCTGCCGCTCGCCGCCGTGCCGAAGCCACCACCGAGCTCGCCATCTGGAGCGTGTCATACCCATTTTTGAAGGAACAAAATAGGATATATTAAACCTTATGTGCGCCCCAGATCAGTGACTCACATAAGTGACAAATTGTGGGAATGTATCATCACAATGCTTATTACATAATCAAATAGTATCGAATACAAATATTAATTGATTATAGCGGGAACTATGAACTCTCTCAACGCAGAAGCTCCAAGCACCGGTACGTCGACTGGTTGACCACAAGTCTAGTACTCCTGGCGGTAATCCTCAGTGTAGTCTTGATTTGGTGTGGGTGGGAAAAACAAGGGTGAGTACAAACGTACTCAACAAGTATAGCAAGTAGTTTGATCCCATGAACTTTGAACAATGTAACATAAATAATGAATAAAACATAAAACGGTAAATGATGAACAAGTTAACAATAAGTCTTTATCTTAATGTAAGGATTCAAGGCCACTCGTGTCCTTGAGCAAGGCTAGTATACCAGTTTAATAAACTCTGCGCAGAGGTGTACACTTTCCCTGTGAGTCGTGATTTACCCTTTTGTCCGGGGTGATCAGCCCCTTAGCTCTCTACCAAGAAAAGCCGACAGGGATCACTATGAAGCCTTTCAAAGCATTCGTCTAACTAGTTAGGGCTGCTAGGGTGTTTGCGCCTGCAAATGTAGGACTCCCCTTCTCGATGGCACAATGACGCGCAGCCTATACACATAAAGACAGGGGCTCGCACTACACCCAACCCGGACACACCCTTGCGCCCTTTCGGGGAACCTCTAACAAGCTAGAAAAATTACTCATACTGAGCTAAAGCCAGAGCCATATAGCCCTCACAGCTGTACTGTAAATCCCGGAGGTTCGCTTACGGATAAATTCTCAAGTTGCTAAAATGTCATTTTTATCATTCTTTGCATAAACATTTGTTAAGCTATATGGATCATAGTCATAGAAGGAAACTCAAACTATACTTGCCTTGATTATTAAACTCCTGCTGGCACTGCTGATTTTCAATATACTGCTCCTGCTCAACGTGATATAGCTCACCGTCTAGACTCGATAACACATCAACACAATCATCCATAGGCAAACATGCATGAAGAAAACAATTATCTAATTATAACAGTACACCAAGATTGATAAAATAAATATTAAAATCTATAAAATTAATCTATGCGTCGCTACGAACACATAGACACGAAAATCACTCGAAATCGGGCTTAAAACGTAGAAGTTATGAATTTATTAAGATTTCCTATTGTAATTAAATTAATTAATTATAAGCTCAAAATTTAAATGTGGTAAACAGTACTAACAATGATATTATCATGAAGTTTACGAGATTACGAATCCAACGCAATTTAAACGATTCAAATCGGAGTTAAAATGAGCATTTTAAAGGCATTTTAATCCAGTGGCAATCCTGTAAATAATTGAAAGCGTATTTTGGATCTGAATAGAGAGGATTACGTTTTCCCGATGAGAAAACGTGATCAGCTGAAAGCGCAAAGGACTCTTAATTAAATAACCAGTACAGCAGGGGGTTTTCTGTGAAACTAACGGCCGAAGGGGTATCTTTGATCTGGAGCCGTAGGATCTAGATTGGATGGCTCGGATTAGAATAGGAGGCCGGAAGTTCGCCGGCGTTGGCTACCCGGGCGATCCCGGCCACTAAATCGGATGGTTTCGGTTCCGTTGGAAAGAAGAGAGTGAGGCGCGCTCACCTGTCAAGAAGATGGGGTCGCAGACGGGACGAGGCGAGCTTGCGGTCGACCGGGGCGGTGGCGGTTCCGGCGAGGTCGAGGCAGCGCTGCTCTGGGCGAGATTTGACGCCGGGAAGTGATGTCGAGGGCGCGGTGTCCTTTCACGACTCCTACGGGGCAAGCAGTGAGGCGAGAGGCGGCCCAGTGGCGGAGATTGGCGAGCTCGAGCCGAGCTCGGCAATGGCGGCGGCGGCGGGTGGTGTGCGGCGCTGCGGGGGAAGAAGGACTGGGAGGTGGCGGAGGGTTTCGGGTGGAGGCGGAGTTAGTCCGTGGGTGCGCCAAGAAGAATAGAGGGGGAGCGGAGTGGAGGAGTCGTGGCCTCGGCGTCATGCCGCTAATGGCGGATCGGGGCGGACCGGCTCGGTGGCCAAGCGTGGAGCGAGGGCGCGGTTTGAGAGATGACTAAGTCCGTGCGGCCGCGCGCTACGCGTACGCGGCGCTCAGGGCTTGGTCTTATGCTGCCCGCCTTGTCGGGTCGAGAGGGAGAGCGAGAGAGAAAGGGAGGAGTCGAGGTAGGGGAAGAACATGACACGTGGGGCCCACTCGGCGCGACGTGGAGGAGGTGGAGGCGCGGCGGCTCGCCGCCGCCGGGCCGGCCGCTGGGCCGAGGCCCGCTTAGGGCTTGCGGGAGGGAGAGGGAAAGAGCATGGGCCACGATGTGAAAGAAAAGAAAAAGGAGAGGAGAGCGGCAGCCGGCCGGGCCGAAAGCTAGAGAGAGAAGAGAGGGAAAAGTTTCCCTTTTTCTTTTTTTATTTCCTAAGTTTTGCAAAACCATTTTCAAAAGTATTTGAACTCCTTTTCGATTTTGGTCAAAACCAATCAACACAAAATAAAATATGCAGCAGCATGAGTGCATCAACAATAAATTTAGCCCTATGATGACTTTTAATTTCATAAAATATTAATTTTTTCCTATGTTAAATATTCCTAAAAATAGCATAATTAAATCATCTTAACTATTTTAAAATATTGTAAAATTTTGGGTGTTACAATTCTACCCTCTTAAAAGAATCTCGTCCTCGAGATTAGATTGGACTTACTCAAATAATTGTGGATATGCTTCTCTCAAAGCATCTTCTGTTTCCCAAGTTGCCTCAGACTCAGAATACCGATTCCACTGAACCTTGCACATCTTAATTACCCTGCTCCTAGTGACCTTTTCTGCAGTATCCAAAATCTTTATCGAAAACTCCTCATATGTGAGATCCTTCTCAACAATAAGTTCCTCCAAAGGTAAATGCTCCTTTTCAGGCACCCGCAAACACTTCTTGAGTTGAGACACATGGAACACATCGTGCACCTTGGACAAACTCGTAGGCAATTCCAATTGATAAGCCACTTCTCCACATCTATTTAAGATTTTGAATGGTCCTACATACCTTGGTGCTAGTTTACCTTTCTGGTTAAACCTCTTCACACTCCTCATAGGTGACACCTTCAGGTATACATAATCACCCACTTCAAAGACCAATTCTCTTCTACGAGTGTCTGCATAACTCTTCTATCAAGATTGAGCCACTCTCAAATTTTCTCTAATCTTCCTTACATGTTCTTCTGCATCTCTAAGCACATCTGTTCCAAATACCTCTCTCCAATCTGATTCCAAAACAATGGTGTTTTGCATTTACGCCCATATAGAGCTTCAAATGGTGCCATCTTGAGACTCTGTTGGTAGCTATTGTTGTATGAGAACTCTGCATAACACAAATTCTCATCCCAACTCGTCCCATACTGCAAGGCACAAGCTCTCAACATATCCTCCAAGATCCGATTAATCCTCTCGGTCGACCATCGTCGGTGGATGAAAGGCTGTACTAAAATTTAACTTGGTTCCCAATGAACTATGCACTGCCTTCCAGAAATGAGAGGTAAATTGAGTACCCCTATCAGACACAATCTTCTTCGGTACTCCATGTAAACACACAATCCTTTGCATACACAATTTAGCTAGCTTCGGACCATCATAATTAGTTTTGACTGGTAGGAAGTGAGCAACTTTGGTCAATCAATCCACAATTACCCAGAAAGAATCAAAACCTTTCTAAGTACGAGGTAATCCTGTTATGAAATCCATACCAACTTCTTCCCACTTCCATTCGGGTATCTTCATTGGTTGCAATAGTCCGGTAGGTCTTTGATGTTCAGCTTTCACTCGTTGGCATGTGTCACAAATAGCAACATACTCTGCCACATCTCTCTTCAAACCAACCCACCAATACTTTTCCTTGAGATCCAGATACATCTTAGTGCATCCAGGATGAATAGAATAGGCCGACTCATGAGCTTCACGCAATATTGCATCGCAAATGGCTTTCACCTCAGGCACACATATTCTCTTTCCAAACCATAGAGTACCCTTCTCATCTATGTGGAAACCTGGTGCCTTTCCAATTACCACATTCTCAGCTATCTCCTTTAACTTCTCATCCTCTAACTGACCCTTACGTATCTCCCGCTCAAGAGTAGGTGTCACTTCTATCTCCATAGCATTAGCAACAATACCAAGGTTCAGATGTGCAAACTCGGCACACAAATCATCTAACATAGGTGTCGTCCAAAGCGCATTAGCATATTTCTTCTTGCTAAGTGCATCGGCCACGACATTTACTTTCCCAGGATGATAATGCACATCCAAGTCATAATCTTTGATCAGCTCCAACCAACGACGCTATCTCAAGTTTAGATCAGACTGGGTAAAGATGTACTTCAAGCTCTTATGGTCAGTGAAGATATCAGTCTTATGACCAACAAGATAGTGCCTCCAAATCTTCAAAGCATGAACTACTGCTGCTAACTCCAAATCATGAGTAGGATAGTTCAATTCATGCTTCCTTAACTGCCTTGATGCATAGGCAACAACCCTACCTTCTTGCATAAGAACACATCCCAATCCTCGATGAGATGCATCACAGTAGATAGAGAATTTCTTGTTCAAATCTGGTAGTATCAATACGGAAGCTGTAGTTAATCTCTTCTTCATCTCTTCAAAGCTTGCTTGACACTTATCGAGACCACACGAACTTGGCATTCTTCTCCAATAGAGAAGTCATGGGTTTAGCAAGTTTGGAGAATCCTTCAATGAATCTTCCATAGTAGCCGGCTAGACCAAGAAAACTACGAATCTCGGTCGCATCAGTAGGTGGCTTCCAATTCAACACATCCTTCACCTTGCTTGGATCCACTGCTATTCCACCATTGGAAACAATATGGCCAAGGAAAGAGATTTCCTTTAAGCAGAACTCACACTTGCTTCGCTTAGCATACAACTTATGCTCTCTGAGCTTCTGCAAAACCAACCTTAGATGCTCAGCATGTTCTTCTTCTGTCTTGGAGAATACCAGGATGTCGTCGATGAATACCACCACGAACTTGTCCAGGTACTCCATAAACACCTTATTCATCATGTACATGAAGTAGGCAGGTGCAATGGTCAAACCAAAAGACATAACGGTGTACTCATACAGCCCATACCTCATGGTAAATGCTGTCTTGGGTATATCCGTAGATCAAATCTTCAGTTGGTGATAACCAGAACGAAGGTCAATCTTGGAGAACACACAAGCACCCTTCAATTGATCAAATAAATCATCGATCCTGGGCAGTGGGTACTTGTTTTTGATGGTAACCTCATTGAGTGATCGATAATCGACACACATTCTCTGTGTACCATCCTTCTTATCAACAAAAATAACAGGTGCTCCCCAAGGTGAAGAACTAGGACGAATGAAACCCTTCTCTTGCAATTCTTTTAGTTGTTTCTTAAGTTCTTCTAACTCTTTTACCCCCATTCTATATGGACGCTTAGCTATGGGTGCAGTGCCAGGTAATAACTCAATAATAAACTCAATGTCTCGATCAGGCGGCATACCTGACAAGTCATCGGGGAAAACATCTGGAAAATCCTCCACAACATGGTCCTGAGGACTAGCATCATCACCCAATAGATTCACTATGGCTGTAGGTGGTGCTTGCACTGCAACATCAACATTGATCCGATCTCCCTTAGGCGAAGTCAGAACTACCACCTTCTCTTTACATTGTATAGAAGCTTGGTGCCCTTTCATCCAATCCATACCCAGAATTAAATTAATGCTAGATGACCTCAGCACAATAGGGCTAGCTTTAAAGTCTACCCCCCTTAAAGAAATATTGGTGGTGGGGCAAAAATATGATGCTGGAATACCACCCCCCGGTGAATTCACCATCATTTGATTCTTCATGGCAACTACTGGAATGCTATGATTCTTAACAAATGCATGTGAAATGAAAGAATGTGAACCTCCAGAATCAAAAAGGACAGTGGCAGAGATAGAGTTGACACTGAACGTACCCAGCATAATTTCTGGTCCCTCCTGAACTGTTTCAGTAGACACATGGTTCACCTTCCCATAGTGTGGTGGTCTTTGTCCTTGGGGATTTTGTTGATTCACACTTTCTTGACAGTTGAAAGACATATGGCCCTCTTTCCCACAGCGAAAACACATGTTTGACATGTTGGGGGAATTGTTCTTCATGGGATTAGCATTAGAGTTCTGACCTCCCTGCTGGTGGTTCTGGAGACGTTGCTAGAAATGAGGGCACTGATTCCCATTCTGCTGCTGGTACTGAGGACGCTGCTGGTCCTGATTGCGGTTCCATTGACCAGACTGTACCTGGTTCCTCTGCTGGAAACCCTAGTGAGAGTTGGGACGGAAACAAGAGTTGCTCCCAGAGCCTTGCCCACTATTCCACTTCCTCTTCTTGTCTTGTGCCAGACGTTCATTATCTAGCACAATAGCACGATTCACTAGCTGCTCAAAAGTGGCATAGGTGTTGCCCTTCAACTGCAGCCTGAGGTCATAATATATGCCATTAAGAAAATGGCGTTGCTTGTTAGCATCCTCACGAACCTCATTCGGAGCATAGCGAGCCAAATCCTCGAACTTATCATGATACTCGCTCATAGTCATAGTGCCCATCCTAAGATTTCTAAATTCTTCTTGCTTCTGCTCAACCAAGGCAGCTGAAATATGACGAGCTTTGAAGTCCCGCACAAAAACATCCCAAGTGATTGCAGGAGCATCGTTGGGACGAGCAGCTTGATAGGAGTCCCACCATGTTTGGGCATTACCCTGAAGTTGTCCGGAGGCATACAACACCTTCTCCTGATCATTGCACTGAGCGAGATCCAACTGCTTATCCACAACACGCAACCAATCATCTGCCTCGAAAGGCTCTTTGGCATGAGAAAACACAGGAGGATGTCCATACATGAACTCCTTGCGCTTATCTCTAGGTGGTTGAGCAGGTCTAGCTTGTACATTTTGCACAACTTGCATCATGGCCTGCATGGTCTGCGTCTGGTTTTGCATCATCTGATTTTGGTTTCGCATCATTTCCGCTTGCATCGCCATAAACTGCTCTGGGGTCATTGGTGGTGGTGGTGGTGGCTGGTCCTCATTGTCTTCACATTGCCTCTTTGTCTACGTCTGTTTCCACCCCGAGGCTTCGTTTTGCCAAAACAAATGTTCAAGGTTTAAAGACTTCCAAATTAATTGAGGCTTCCATATTTCCAAGTCAAATGTCCCTTATATAAAATATAGAGTGAACTAAAAATCTTCTGGGCAATTTATGACATTATCTACCCAACTATCTATTTAAGCCTATATCTAAATTAAATTGTAGATGAAGTCCACAAAATTATTGCAATCAGTCAAAGAGCCAAATCAAACATTTTCATAATAACAATTTAGCAAAACAACTAAAGATGCACTAATCAATCATGACTCAAATTATGATTACTATCATTTTTTTAGGTTAAGGGTAAAGATCGTAAAATTCCTATTCTAAGAACGCAGAAATAGATGAGAAAGATCCCTAGAAGCATGATAAGGCAAGATAAGATTAGAATTTTAAAATAAGCAACAAGAGAATAGAAATGATAGCAGTAAGGTAAGATATGGACGAAAATATCGGGGTTTTCTAGAACAAGGATTTTGTGGCAATTTCTAAACTCTAGAACGACCAGTTTCTACTAGGCTTGCGTCCTACGCCGACATTGAGCTGATACCAATCTGTCATACCCATTTTTGAAGGAACAAAATAGGATATATTAAACCTTATGTGCGCCCCAGATCGGTGACTCACATAAGTGACAAATTGTGGGAATGTATCATCACAATGCTTATTACATAATCAAATAGTATCGAATACAAATATTAATTGATTACAAATAAAACTATGAACTCTCTCAACGCGGAAGCTCCAAGCACCGGTACGTCGACCGGTTGACCACAAGTCTAGTACTCCCGGCGGTAATCCTCGGTGTAGTCTTGATCGGTGTGGGTGGGAAAAACAAGGGTGAGTACAAACGTACTCAACAAGTATAGCAAGTAGTTTGATCCCATGAACTTTGAACAATGTAACATAAATAATGAATAAAACATAAAACGGTAAATGATGAACAAGTTAACAATAATTCTTTATCTTAATGTAAGGATTCAAGGCCACTCGTGTCCTTGAGCAAGGCTAGTATACCAGTTTAATAAACTCTGCGCAGAGGTGTACACTTTCCCTGTGAGTCGTGATTTACCCTTTTGCCCGGGGTGATCAGCCCCCTAGCTCTCTACCAAGGAAAGCCGACAGGGATCACTATGAAGCCTTTCAAAGCATTTGTCTAACTAGTTAGGGCCACTAGGGTGTTTGCGCCTGCGAATGTAGGACTCCCTTCTCGATGGCACAATGACGCGCACCTATACACATAAAGACAAAATCGCACTACACCCAACCCGGACACACCCTTGCGCCCTTTCGGGAACCTCTAACAAGCTAGAAAAATTACTCATACTGAGCTAAAGCCAGAGCCATATAGCCCTCACAGCTGTACTGTAATTCCCAGAGGTTCGCTTACGGATAAATTCTCAAGTTGCTAAAATGTCATTTTTATCATTCTTTGCATAAACATTAGTTAAGCTACATGGATCATAGTCACAGAAGGAAACTCAAACTATACTTTCTTTGATTATCAAACTCCTGCTGGCACTGCTGATCTTCAATATACTGCTCCTGCTCAACGTGATATAGTTCACCGTCTAGACTCGATAACACATCAACACAATCATCCATAGGCAAATATGCACGAAGAAAACAATTATCTAATTACAATAGTACACCAACAGTGATAAATAAATATTAAAATCTATAAAATTAATCTATGCGTCGCTACGAACACATAGACGCGAAAATCACCGAAATCGGGCTTAAAACGTAGAAGTTATGAATTTATTAACATTTCCTATTGTAATTAAATTAATTAATTATAAGCTCAAAATTTAAATATGGTAAACAGTACTAATAGTGATATTATCATGAAGTTTACGAGATTACGAATCCAACGCAATTTAAATGATTCAAATCGAGTTAAAATGAGCATTTTAAAGGCATTTGAATCCAGTGGCAATCCTGTAAATAATTGAAAGCGTATTTTGGATCTCAATAGAGAGGATTACGTTTCCCGATGAGAAAACGTGATCAGCTGAAAGCGCAAAGGACTCTTAATTAAATAACCAAACGGCAGGGGTTTTCCGTGAAACCGACGGCCGAAGGGGTATCTTTGATCCGGAGCCGTAGGATCTAGATTGGATGGCTCGGATTAGAATAGGAGGAAGGAAGGTGATCGGCCACCGGAACAGTGAAACCGGTGGCGGCGCCTCACCGGAAGTTCGCCGGCGTTGGCTGCCCGGGCGATCCCGGCCACTAAATCGGATGGTTTCGGTCCCGTTGGAAAGAGGAGAGTGAGGCGCGCTCACCTGTCAAGAAGATGGGGTCGTAGACGGGATGAGGCGAGCTTGCGGTCAACCGGGGCGGCGGCGGTTCCGGCGAGGTCGAGGCAGCGCTGCTCTGGGCGGGATTTGACGCCGGGAAGTGATGTCGAGGGCGCGATGTCCTTCCGCGACTCCAACGGGGCAAGCAGTGAGGCGAGAGGCGGCCTAGTGGCGGAGATTGGCGAGCTCGAGCCAAGCTCGGCAATGGCGGCGGCGGCGGGTGGTGTGCGGTGCTGCGGGGAGAAGGACTGGGAGGTGGCGGAGGGTTTCGGGTGGAGGCGGAGTTAGTCCATGGGTCCGCCAAGAAGAATAGAGGGGGAGCGGAGTGGAGGAGTCGTGGCCTCGGCGTCATGCCGCTAATGGCGGATCGGGGCGGACCGGCTCGGTGGCCAAGCGTGGAGCGAGGGGCGCGGTTTGAGAGATGACTAAATCCGTGCGGGTGCGCGCTACGCGGACGTGGCGCTCAGGGCTTGGTCTTATGCTGCCCACCTTGTCGGGTCGAGAGGGAGAGCAGAGAGAAAGGGAGGAGTCAGAGGTAGGGGAAGAACATGACACATGGGGCCCACCTGGCAGCGACGTGGAGGAGGTGGAGGCGCTGGCGGCCTGCTGCTGCCGCTGGGCCGGCTGCTTGGGCCGAGGCCTAGTTAGGCTTACGGGAGGGAGAGGGAAAGAGCATGGGCCAGCTCATGTGAAAGAAAAGAAAAAGGAGAAGAGGCAGGTCGGCTGGGCCGAAAGCCAGGGAGAGAAGAGAGGGAAAAGTTTTCCTTTTTCTTTTTTATTTCCTAAGTTTTGCAAAACCATTTTCAAAAGTATTTGAACTCCTTTTCGATTTTGGTCAAAATCAATCAACGCAAAATAAAATATGCAGCAGCATGAGTGCATCAACAATAAATTTAGCCCTATGATGACTTTTAATTTCATAAAATATTATTTTTGCCTATGTTAAATATTCCTAAAAATAGCATAATTAAATCATCTTAACTATTTTAAAATATTGTAAAATTTTGGGTGTTACAGAGCGCCTGGCACTGCGATTGCCTCGCTGCCCGCTCGCGCCGACGCCGAAGCCGACGCGGCCCAGCGAACCGATTCCCGCCGCCGTTCTGGCCGAGGTCACAGCCGCGCCCGCCTCCCTCCGTGCCTCTTTGTCAAATCCGTCAGCAGCGCCGCCTTCCTCAGCCCACACCGCATCCCTGACGTCCCTCAGCTAGCCACGACGGTGAACGGAGGCCGCTGTAGCCGAAGCAGCGGGCCGCCGCCCACCGGCCGCCGTAGCTGGGTGGACCTGGACCACCGCAGGGGCCATCCTGAGCGCGGCCGGGTGCGCCTTGCCTCCAGGGAACTCCACCGCCGTCTCTGGGCCGCCGGCGAGCCACCGGTTGGTCGGCCCCCAAAGCCGCCGCCGCCCTTCCCTTTCTTCCCCATCGAGGACCAACCGATCAAAATTCGAAGAAGGGTAAGGGGTTGCATGTAAAAGAGCCAGACTCAGAGAATCTCAAATAAGGCCTCACGCAATTTTGGGAAAGCGCAGGGGCCAAATTGAAAAGTGCTCATCCTATCTGGAATTGGGAAAAATGATTTTTCGAGTTAGTTCAATACTTTGGAAAATCATAATTTGCTCATTTTTAGTCCAAATCCCGTGATTCAAGTTGTCATATTTTTCTTATGAAGTGTATTATGCATAGAAAATATCATGTTCCTTGTTTGTAGACTTTTTCTGTGTGGTTGTAATTAATTGTTGGATAAGAATTAAACTAAGGAAATTCATAGGTAATTCTTGGTAGCTTAGAAAAATGTGGTTTCTGTTGCTATGATCTTATATTGATGACATGCTATATCTATGGTGAGTAGATCATGTATACTTTCTTTGTAAAATTATGGAGTTGTAATTCAAGTGTGCAAAAGGGCTATTCTTGAAGATAATTCATAAATCAATTGCATAGATTGAATCTGAGGATGATACTTTTTGTAGGCTTCTTATATGACATTAGATAGCTTTTTATGTGATTGATTTCTTGGTGTGATCAAGTTGATAGTACAAAGTATTTTTAGGACCCTCCATGTGTGCTGCCATGTCATTTTTGTGTAGGCCAGTAGGATTATCCAATTGTTCAAGTCCTCCTGGGTAAAGATGTATTTCAGGCTCTTATGATCTGTAAACACATTACAAGGGTTACCAAGAAGGTAATGTCTCAAGATCTTCAATGCATGCACTACCGCTGCAAGTTCCAAATCATGAGTAGGGTAATTCACTTCATGTTTCTTCAACTGTCGTGAGGCATAAGCTATGACGCTACCCTCTTGCATAAGCACACATCCCAAATCTATCTTGGAAGCATCACAATATACATCAAACGGCTTCTTGATATCCGATTGCGCCAGAACAGGAGCAGTGGTCAACATCTCCCGCAGAGTGCGGAAAGCTGTTTCACACTCTTTTGTCCAAGCGAACTTATGCTCCTTCTGCAACAAATTGGTCATTGACTTGGTAATCTTTGAAAAGTTTGGAATGAATCGACGATAATACCCTGCTAAACCAAGGAAACCTCGTACTTCATGAACTGATGTGGGTGTCTTCTATTTCAATACCTTATCCATATTGCTAGGGTCCACAGTTATTCCTTCGTCGGAGAGAACATGTCCAAGAAAGTGAACTTTCCTAAGCCAGAACTCACACTTGCTAAACTTAGCATACAACTTATGCTTCCTGAGTCTCTCCAGTACAGTCCTCAAATGCACCACATGGTCTTCCTTATTCTCTGAATACACCAGGATGTCATCAATAAACACCACCACAAATTTATCGAGCTCAGGCATGAAGACCGAATTCATAAGATACATAAATTATGCAGGAGCATTGGTTAATCCAAAGGACATCACCAAATACTCATACAACCCATATCTTGTAGAGAAAGCGGTCTTAGGAACATCTTGTGGTCTGATCTTAATCTGATGGTAACACGATCTCAGATCAATCTTAGAGAACACCTTATCTTTGGACAATTGATCAAACAGGATATCAATATTTGGTAAAGGATACTTGTTCTTGACTGTGGCTGCATTAAGTAGGCGATAATCCACGCACATTCACAAAGATTGATCCTTCTTCTTCATGAATATAGCGGGACTACCCCATTCCGATGCACTAGGACGAATCAGACCCTTATCTGCTAACTCTTTCAACTGCTTCTTGAGTTCTCTCAACTCATCAGGGTGCATACGGTAAGGTCCCTTAGAAATTGGGGCTGTTCTAGGTAACAACTCAATGCGGAACTCAATCTCCCGATCCGGTGGGAGGCCTGGAAGTTCATCAGGAAAGACATCAAGAAATTCACATACTACTCGAATTACATGTAGAGGGATCACTTCAGTAGCATACACTACATTTTCTAACTTGATCTTCCGAGGTAAAGTTACCTGGAAAGTGCCTTCCTGTGGAGGTATAAACTCCATATACCCTCACGGCCTAGTTTGGGCCGACACGCTATCACCAGGGCTGGCCCATCAAGCTCCGAAATCGATCGGCCCCGGGCCGGACAAACTAAAATGGGCAAGATTCTCAAAGACCGACAAGGAGGACAGACCTAGCCGAGATAGGAAAGTTTAGACTTATAAAGCATGTAAACTTAGTACCGTATAGGCTAGATCCAACTTGTAACCTTGCTCCCCGTAATATATAAGGAGAGCAAGGACCCCGTGCTCGGAGGACGAAATCGGCATAACGCACAGACTCACACATCCACATCATAATCGAAACAGAGAGCAGGACTAGGGTTTTATGCATCCTTGTGGCCTGAACCTGGGTAAACCTCGCGTGATTGTTCTTTGTTTACATCTTGCTTGCAATCTCGTACGCCTTCCGCCAATCCATTACCGGTCAGGGCATACCCCTGGTCGGACTATCGCTGATATTTCGTCACAGTGGCGCGCCAGGTAGGGGGTGCGCACGGAGATTTCACATCAAACAAGATGGTTTCCTTCCTGGCTTCCATGACCTTCGAAGCCGGCCTCACCTTCAACTTCGGAACGTTCACCTGGACTTCGAACTCAGCAACTACTGCTGCAACTCTCACGCCTCCGGCCGTCACAATGGCACCAACAATAATGGCTGCACCAAACCAGATCCAACTCGTCCCGGTGACCACCGTTGTAGTCCCAACCAATCCACCGCTGATAGTTGACCGCACGGCGTCAACACCTCCGATCGGTCCAAACCCTTCACAAAGGAGGCATGTCAGCAACACGGCGTTTGATCCATCAACAAGACATGAGGTTGACAGAAACCCATGCTAATTTTGAGTTGCTCCGACGACGCGTCAGGCGCGATCTACAGCTCGCGCGACAGCAACATGTCCCCAACTCATCAATGCAAAGTCAACGCAATCGTCGCAGGGTCACTTTTGGGCGTGCCGAATGGCCACGTTCGCAGTCAACAGATCTACGGCGTCGTACTCATGCAAATCCTCGTGGCAATCGCACGCAACAAAGTAGCAGAAGAAACTCGCAGTGGCTCCGACCATGACCGGCCATTGTTCATAGTGGTCGGAGAGGCCAACCGAGCAAGATACGGCCACGAGAGAATCCCGGCCGATATCCAAGATCGAGAGAGAGGACTTCACAACAGCCTCACGGAACAACGCGATCCAGCCCCAACTACATAAACTGTTCGGCAAGGCGTACCAAATCGGAGTTACGTGTCAACAGTTCACCGCAGGAACGCACGCCGCAACGAATGGCGGCGACGTCAGCGAGAGATTCGGCGAACCGGTCGAACCTCACAAACTATGCCTACTTCCGCAACACAGAAAGAACGTTCTCCTCGAAACAACAACTCCAATGCCCGATTGTTCACAAAACGTGCCGAGCTGGCCGCTACCCTTTGTCATGACGACCAATCCCAAAGGGATGAACAACGAAGGGAAAGGCGACGGCAAGAGATTTTAACTGCCATGGCAATGTCAAACGCGACAGAACAAAGGACGGAACGACCGCACATACATTCAACTCAGTCTCCCTCAATGACAAGGGCGTCGGCTCACAGGGCCAGGGCACTTGCCGACCGACACCAAGACACAGAAAGAAAACAAAGGGAAGAGCATCAAAAACACATGGCAGCAATCAGAGAGAATCGCCGCAGTTTCGGCATGAGCCCATTAAGGGAAGACACGAGGGATTCACCTAACATAGATGAGCCTAGTTATTGTACCCAACCCATACAGACGACCACGGTATACAAACGTGCTCGGAGTCCTCCTCCCGGACGGACGGTCCCAAGTATCCAAACAAACCATAATGGTTTCATTACCCCATTCTTGGACAATCTGTTAACCCGAGAACCAAATTGGAGACTCCCCAGTCCAACACCTCCTGAGGATGGAATACTACTGCACACCGAGCACGTGTTTCCTAATCCAACAAATCCAGCCAACCTACAGCGCATCAGAACGGTTCGATCACCAGGGCGCAAAACATTAGAAGGGATGTTTATCAACGGCGAATGGTACGAAGTGGTGCAAAAAGGAAGTCAATTTGAGAAAAACTCAAGCTCCTTAGATTCTTTTATAGATGTACCTTTTCCAAAAAAGGACAATCTAAATACCACTCGGAACGGAATAAGTATCTCCGACCACGCCAGACGCAGAGACGATCAAGCCTTGGATGATGACGACCTACTGCTCTGTACCGAAGAAGACCCAGTCATGATCCATGACTTGGAGGAAGAAAGCGAAGCAGAGCCGGGAAATTGAAACAACAAGAGATGCATTTTTCTCTTTTATCAGCACAAGTTTTTCTTTTCTAGGCAATTTCCCTTTCAAGTTAAAGTTAGCGTCAATCGTACACATCATTGTAAGTCATTCTGAGGACAAAAAGCAATCTAATGTGTACTACCTTATAATGAGAAGTCAAGTTTCATGTCAAATACTTGAGCACATGAATTTTTATTGTCTATTCAAAGGAAAATCATTCCTCAAACGGACGCATTACGACATTCTCTGCCGCCAAGAACAGAAGGCTCTAAGCCCTGAAACAAAATCCTACGGCATAAACATGGCAAAATCATGAAAACAGATCAAAATAAAGAGACAATAAAAGGAACCTCGATGGATTCCAACACAAGACACATCCCAAAAAGATCCACCTTCTTTCATTAAAAATATAAAAAATTTTACAAACGGGGGGCCGGTGCATCTAAGCAATCTAGTCATCCCCGAAGAGCTTGCCGACCACCAGGTCGACAGGAGTCGCGGCGACGACGGCCTCCGCCGCCCCGGTGAACTCGACGGCGCCGCCCTCCATGACGTCGTGCGCCGCCACGGATAACTCCATGCCACGGACGTCGACACCGGAGATGGCATCGATGGTGGCATAGGCGGCGGAGGCACCTTGGCGGACGCCATGAACCGCCACAGCGGCCACTTGGCCGGGGATCGCCGCCAGCCGCGCGACCACGTCGCCCCCCTGGGCGTTCACCGCGTCCGCCGCGGCATGCGCGGCCTCCTGCAGCTGCTCCAGCTATTCCGTCAGCTCTACAAAAACAGAGTAAAAAATTAAAATGCCAAGGCGAGCACAATTCAGGGAATATGAACAACGAAGAACACGGTACTTACCGCCGACCCTGATGTCGGCAGCCTCGCGCTGCCGAAGCAGCGTATCCACCTGGATCTTGTGGGCCAGCCTCTCGTCCGCCGCCTCATTGATGGCGGCGTTGGCGTCGGCGTCGAAGTCGGCGGCCCGCTGCTTCTCCACCTCTAGCTCCTCCTGGGCGGAGGAGAGCGCCTTCAGGAACAGGTCCACGTTCGCCTCCGCCTGCCCCAGCTGCTTGGTGGCGTCGGAGTAGAGGTCCCTGACGTGCTGCGGCTCCGCCCTACAGCGGTCGAGCGCAGATGCCAGGGAGTTCGCTGAGACGCTGCTCAGCGAACGCGGGGTGGAGACACTGGCGGCCGCCGCCGCCTCCTCCGCCACGAGGGGAGCCACATGCTCCGCCGCAGCAACGGCAGCTCCGGCCTCCATGACCGGAGCCACCTGCTCGGGGGCCGCAGCCTCCGGCACATCCCGCGGCTCCTCCGCCGCCCTCCTCGCCGCCTCAGCGGCACCCGTGGCGGAGGTGCCTGGCGCACCTCCAATCGCCAGGAGCGTGTACCTACATTGCAAACCAAGAACTGCGGTTACACCAAAAGAAGAAAACCCTAAGATCAATCAAAGGAAAAAACCCCCATTCAAAGCTCACCTTCTCCGCGGCCTCACCTCCCGAGGGGAGTTCACCGACTCCTCCTCCCCCGCCGGGCGCTTACCATGGCAGCGGTCCATCTCAGGTGGTGGCGACGAGCAAGTGGGGATCTAAAACCCTAGGTTTTGAGAGCGGAAGGAGAAGAGCAGGAACAGAGAATGCGCTGCGTGTACAGAACTCTCAGCGCAGGCGCTAATTTATAGAAGAGCCCAGCGGATTCGAGAAGGCAACTGACGAGATCGTGGGTAATCAAAAACCCCGCGGCCCTCTCGTTCCCCAAGAGCATGAAGCGACGAAAACCGCTCCACTTAAGCGACGAGCATTTATACGTTCCCCTCGCATCGGGAACCCCCCGTACGCTTGCCGCCGCACGTCGTCAGGGAGGTGGAGCGATTGAGGCACCGACACAATGGTCCCACCACATCAGGAGGCATTGACTCGACCGAAGTCAAAAAACCGTATGCTAGAATTGACGAGACAACTCGTTTGCTGATACACGGTTGCATCAGCAAGCGAATATTTTCGCCCCACACGCGATCATGACGCGACATGATGGATGAAAGATAAGTACTCAATATCTTTTAATAAGTCCTTTATTTTTTAGTCATCCATTTCAAAAGACCACACTTTGAAAAAACCAGTTCGCACAAATTTCTTTCCTCAAACACGAAGCAAACCAGGAATGCACCGTCTCTGGTCTCACTCGCTACGTGTTAACAGCACCACGCTCAAACAACACAGAGTGCGCCAGCGGTCGCTCCCAAAGGAAAAGGGCTCCAAACATTCCGGCACCGCGCTGTCTGTTTAGGATCATCTAATCCCTAAGGCCTGGTCGGCTCTTGAATGAGAAAGAGACTAGTGTTGCTGGAAATTTTTTCTTCTAAATCTATAATAAGTATAACCTACCCTTCTGCATAATAAGAAAATTTTACATACTTTATGACCATTAGTTCAGGAACAGGGTATGATCACAATCCACCTCAGAAAGACGGTGGTGTGCAGCAGAACACAGATAAGTGCCTTCTTAATTTAACATACATTCCTTTACCAATCTTTTCTCACAAAAGATTTCCCTACACGAACTACTTCAAAGTACGTTCGAAAAATCTTTACAAAGATCAAAACTTTTTTCTTTGTACAAAAAGGCCAAAGTACGTTTCCCTTCCAACAGAAAACAATCAGCATGCACTGTCTCCGATCAACCCCGCTACGTGTTAACAGCTCTAATGCTATACAACACAGGGGTGTCAGCGGTCGCTTCCAATGGAAATAGGGCCCTAGGTGATTCGGCAACGCGCTATTCACTATAGGTCATCTACGCACCTGAGGACTGATTAACTCTAAGGAAGGGCGACTACAAAAACCTTTGCTACACATTACATTTCAATACAAAATTTGTGTTATAGACCATATCAAATCAACACAACTCAATCTACCTTATCAAAACATTCACTCATACCACATTTTCTCTTTGCAGCAACAACTTGAAGAAGTGTTCCAACCCGCTGTGATGAAATTGTAGTATAGCATCAACAGTTCAACCCACACAATCCGACAGCTGAGCTGGGATTTTTCGCCAATGATACCGGTTATTCTGGCACACAAATAGCAAAGCTATTTACTGGGTTTAGATTCAAAACCATGGTCTCATAGCTACGCTGGGGACTGAGTTAAATAGCAAAGCTGTTTTAACTTAATCATGACGAAGTCATGGCATGGTTCAAACCGACCAGCCCAAATGAAATTTGGCCTGCTCGGTCTCACTCAAAGAGTGGTCGGAAAAACATAAAGCACGATACCATAAGCAGGTCGTCTTTTTTAGACCCTGACATAACGTGTTCCACCTCATCTTAGGCTCGGGGACTACGTGGGCCCACGTCACCTCAGAGGTGACATGGGCTAGATCCTTCTTTTAGAGCTTGCTGCAACATATACTACCTTACAGCAACCTCGGGGACTACATGGGCCCACGTCATTTGCATGACTCGGCCTGATCTTTTTTCACAAAGAAGTTTAGTTCAAAACTAAGCTGAAGTAATGACCAAGTACGACAGATACCATGTGATGGCAGGCATCACACACTAACGAGGGCCCACGTCTCCAGATTTGGGACCCTTTCAAAATTCTTTTTTCTTTTCAGGAGCATCATAAATCTTTCGGTCAAACCAAAGCGTCAACCAAGTGTAGAGAAAAGAGTGGTCGGAAACACAAGACGGTCCTCCAAAGACTTTTTGCTCGAACCATATGTCGAACGTGTGTCCGACCACCCATTCTCACTTAACCAAGCGAAGACGGTGTTTTTCCCTCAAGATCCACGATGCTCGGGGACTAGCTGTGGAGGTATAAACTCCATATACCCTCACGGCCTAGTTTGGGCCGACACGCTATCACCAGGCCGGCCCATCAAGCTCCGAAACCGATCGGCCCAGGCTGGTCGGACAGCCTAAAATGGGCAAGATTCTCAAAGATCGACAAGGAGGACAGACCTAGCTGAGATAGGAAAGTTTAGACTTATAAAGCATGTAAACTTAGTACCAGATAGGCTAGATCCGACTTGTAACCTTGCTCCCCGTAATATATAAGGAGAGCAAGGACCCCCGTGCCCGGAGGACGTAATCGGCATAACGCACGTACTCACACATCCACATCATAATTGAAACGAGAGCGGGACTAGGGTTTTACGCATCCTTGCGGCCTGAACCTGGGTAAACCTCGCGTGATTGTTCTCCGTTTACATCTTGCTTGCAATCTCGTACGCCTTCCGCCAATCCATTACCGGTCAGGGCATACCCCTGGTCGGACTATCGCCGATATTTCGTCGACACTTCCCCAATAGGATTCTGGATAGACACTATCCTATTGGTAGTATCCAAAACTATGCCCCAATGATGCATCCAACTCATTCCTATGATAACATCCACACCTAGTCCGGGCAGAACAATCAGGTTCAACCGGAATCTCCACTTATCTAACTCCAAGGCTGCATCAAATACCATCTGTTTCATGGTGATGTCAGCCCCAGCTGCACTCACACAAAACTCTAAGTTCAACTCTTTTATGGTTTGACTATGCTTTTGTGCAAATGCTTGACTCATAAAGGAATGCGATGATCCAGTATCAAACAAAACAGTAGCAGGAACCTGATTCACAGGGAACATACTAGCTGTCACGTGTTCTCCAGAAAGAATCTCCTCCAAAGACGTGTGGTGCACACGAGCGGGCAGTTGCTTCTTTGGATGAGGACAATGCTTGATGAAGTGTCCAGACTGGCCACAGTTGTAGCAAGGGCCAATCGTTCCAGGCTTGGCACCAGTAGTATTGGTCTGACCTGGTCTTCCCTAAGGCATAGGCATCCTGAAAGGCCTAGAAAACTTCTTGTTGGGGGCAGGAGTGGAATTGGCCACCCCGTCCCCCCTGATTGTGTGCGCCTCATGTGTTTGATGTACGCAGGCACGGCCGATAGCGGGAAGACGCGCATCCGGCGTCAACACAGCCGGAAACCCCGATAGCGCGGGAAGATGCGCACTCGGCATCGCCGGCGCCAGCGGAAACCCCGATAGCGGGAGGACGTGCATTTGGCATCGCCGGCGCCAGCGGAAACCCCGATAGCGCGAGAAGGCGCGCATTCGGCGTCGACATCGCCCCGGACGGAAAGCCCCGATAGCGGGAAGACGCGCATTCGGCATCGCCGGCGCCCGAGCGGAAACCCCGATTGCGTTTTGGTTGACATATAAATTTGATCATTAACAACCATCAACAAACTCCCCCATAGACTTAGGGTTTAAACCGACGTATTCCACAAGTTTTGGTGAATATGTGTTTCCGCGGGGATTATCGAAAAACATCCAAGGAGGCCCACATGTCATGATTACATAGAGAGAAAGACCGAACGGGTAAAATTGTATACTCTAGAAGACTCCGGAAGGCAGACCACAAGCGGGGACCCACTGGCATTGTGGTGGGTCGGCCGACTCCCTCTTTGGGTCGGCCGACTCCCCACCTCCACCAATCGTGGAGGCTCGCGGATCCCGCCTCCACCGCCTTTGAGGATGAATAATTATCGTCCGTTTAGGTCGGTTTGATCCGATGGCCGTGGTGCATCCTAGGGGCTATATATTCGAGCCCCCGGCCCTCGGGCTGGGAGAAATTCATTCAAGAATTCATTATTCGAGGTAGCCATCAGCAAAGCCGGGGTTTAGAGAGAGATCTCCACCGAGAGAATTAGAATAGTTACTCTAGATCTTCAAGTTCTACATAGGTTTAGACTAGATAGAGGAAGAATCGGCGCTGTGCTTGGAATTCCGGATCTTCATCATCGAATTGGTATTATCTTGTATCTATTCTTGTGACTTTATTCTAAATATCATTATGTTTCTATTTATTATGTTCCTAGTTTATTCTAGTTCTACATTTGATATGGTTATGATTGGTAATAAGTTTATGTATATGTTTGCAAAGCGCTTAGCTCTCTTCCCGGGGGTTAGGTGGTAGATTTCATGTGAGCATGGTGCTTAGATGCCGTTTACCCGCAAATGCACCCTATTGGCCGGGTCGTGTGGTAGATCGCGGAAGTGACAGTTCCGTTGAGTCCTTTGTATTCCATCCCCCATTGGTAGGTCTAAACGGAACCAAAGTTGCGTAGTAAGTCCCGCTATGTCTTGGCTTGTTATAGCAATGATCCTTATACATAGATGAAAAGTCTTTTGTGCTTGTATATGATAGTGTAGAGTTGGAGTAGATGAATGACTTAGTAGATTAGAACCTACATAGGATTTATATTTCTTGCACTAATCGATGTCAACCTACCTTTGTGAGTAGTCTATATCTAATCTCTCGTGTGATTTATACCCCGAGCTTATTACTTTATATTTCCTTATTTATCATGGTTTACCCCTCTCGCAAAGTATGTGATCTGTGTAATCAATCACTCATAAGTAGTCATGTTTAGCAAGTTCATCTCATTGTTTACGTCCGTAGTTCTTTCCTTTGAGCTAAATATAAATAACGATACCTGGAATACTTCCTGGTAAAATGCTACGATGGTGTATTATCTGTTCGCTTGCGGATCCCATATTTTTCTTGACTAGAGGAGCAGTTTCTATACCAACACTTCTGGCGCCATGCTAGGGATGACAACTTAGCGTGAGTGGTGTTAGAGGTGTCAACACCTACCGAGAATAGACAGCAGCAGCAACAGGCAGCAAAGCAAGAAACTTCCAAGGAGTTGCAGATCGTACACACTGTAGCACCCGCGAATGCGATGCCATCCAATGGGCACATATATGCCATCATTGGAGGTTCCAATATAGAGCACGACAGCAAGAGAACTCGAAGAGAATATCAGAGGCGCGTGTTGGCAGTATCATCAGCCGCTCCGACGAATCGGGCCGCGTGGAAGCTTTAGCCCATCACCTTCACTGAAGAAGATAATCAGGTCTGGGATTACCCGCACTATGACGCTTTCGTTGCAACCGGTTTCGTAGCCGGGTACACCTTGCACAACATTCTGATTGACAACGGGAGTTCGGCGGACATCTTGTTCACCAAAGCGTACGACGATGAAACTCGGCAGTGCGATCGCTTGATCGGGCGGGCAATGCCCTATTCGGTTTTGGTGGAAAGAAAATAGATGCACTTGGGAAGAAGACACTCACGGTAGCGTTTAGCGAAGGAGAGAAAGTGCGGGCGGAAGAGATATCGTTCGATGTGGTACAAATGGAATACCCATATACGGTAATCTTCGGAAGAGGAATCATAAACAAGTTTGACATCATAATCAAGCAGAGCTACCTGTGCATGAAGCTACCCTCCCCTTTCGGGGTAATCACGGTGCATGGTGATCAAATCGCAGCCAGAAAGATAGATGGCAAACCTATACCGGGATACAGCATGGTGCACGAAGTAAAAAAGCCTGCAAGGAAAGAGGATGCTAATGAAGCCGCAGAGCGGAAAGAGCGGAGAGTAGAGCCAGACGAGGGCACGAGAAGAGTGCCTTTATCGGCGAACCGCCCGGATCAGTGTGTACATATCGGGGCAAGTCTGTCGGAACAGGACGCTTCGGAGCTGCTAGCATTTCTGGCTGAGAACAAGGACGTATTCGCGTGGACCACTAAAGACCTCAAGGGGGTTGACAGGGAATTGGCACAGCACAATTTCAACGTTAGCAAAACAGCAAAGCCAAGGAAGCAAAAGTTGAGGAAGATGTTATCCGAAAGAGCAGACGCGGCAGCCGCAGAAGTGCAAAGGCTTTTGGACGCAGACGTGATCAGGCCTGTGCAGTATCCGGAATGGCTAGCCAATGTGGTAATGGTCAAGAAGAAAAGCGGCAAATGGCGCATGTGCGTGGATTTCACGAGATCTAAACAAACATTGCCCTAAAGACCCATACCCATTACCGCGGATCGACAAGCCGGTCGATATCGCATCGGGTTGCGAGCCGTTAAGTTTACTAGATTGTTTCTCGGGGTACCATCGATATGGCCGAATGAAGAGGATCAAGAGAAAACAAGTTTTATCACTCCCGGGGACCTTTTGCTACAAGCGCATGCCCGAGGGACTGCGCAATGCTGGCCCTACTTTCTCCCGAATGACGGCGAGGTCATTAGGGAGCGAGAAAAGAGGAAAAACCTAGTCGCATACGTGGACGATATAGTGGTAAAGAGCGATAAAAAAGCACACACATCGAGGATCTAAAGGAAACTTTTGTGAACCTTCGAGCAAGCGGCACCGAAGCTAAACCCGGAAAAATGCATATTCGGGGTTAGCAAGGGCAAGATGTTGGGATGTCCGGTATCGGCCGAGGCATAGAAGCTAACCCGGACAAGATTGCCGCTATTGTAAACATGAGACCGCCCGAGACAAAGAAGCAGGTGCGAAGCTCACTGGCAGGATCGCCGCTCTAGGGAGGTTCATATCCGGAAGCGCGGAGTGGGGACTTCCGTTTTTCCGTATCCTAAAGAATTCAGAAGGTTTCGGATGGGGCCCGGAGCAGCAGCAAGCATTCGATGACCTAAAAGCTTACCTGTCAAAGGCCACAACATTATCAAGCCCATCGCCAGATGCGACCCTGTTACTATACGTAGCAGCATCCCACGCCGCGGTGAGCGCGGTCCTGGTGGAAGAAAAAGAGAACGAGGGGAAGTTACAGCAGTTCCCAATCTACATCGTATCAGAAGCGTTGACATCAGCGAAGGCAAACTATTCCGAGCCGGAGAAAATCGCATATGCGGTGGTCATGGCGTCGCGGAAGCTCAAGCACTATTTTCGGGCTCATCACATTCGGGTCTTGTCTGCTCAGCCCCTAGATGCCTGTTCGAAACGCAGAGGCGGTAGGGCGGATAGGCAAGTGGGCGGCCGAGCTGAATGAATATGTCATTGACTTCAAGCACGAGATCGGCCATCAAATCACAGTCATAGCGGACTTTATCGCGGATTGGACCCCATGCGGGGACAACACCACCCTCGCCTTCGAGGAACCGAGAATGGACGGTGCACACGATGGAGCGTGGTGCTCGAGCTGAGCGCATATCCGCGGTATTGACACCTCCAACCGGCCCAAAGCCGCGATACGCCGCAAGGTTACTGATCGCACCACCAACAACACAGCCGAATACGAGGCGTTCTGGCTGGGTCTCGTGAAACTCCGAGCGCTAGGAATCCGCATGCGTCATCAAGTCTCGATTCGCAAGTAATTGTGGGGCACATCCGGAAGGAATACACGAAAGGAACCGGCTCTAGCCAGGTATCACGGAAGCCGTTCGACGAATGGAGAAATATTTCCTTGGTTTCACTTTGCAATACATTCCAAGGGCCGACAACACGGGCGCGATGCGGGCAAAAGCCGCGCCCCGAACACTCCCTTGCCCGCCGATGTTTTCTACCAAGTCTTGACGGCCGCTGCGGTGCGAGCTGGAGGAGCGACGGCCGAATTCACGCTATCGTGAGTGACGACGGAGAGCACCGATATGGGCATTCATTTCTGGAACTTATGAGCCGAAGACGAAGCAACAACAAAGGATGGAGTCCAGAACCAAGCAATACTCCATAATTGGAGAGAATTTGTACAAGGAGGGAGTTGTAGCGCCACCGTCGAAGTGCATTAGCCGGCACGAGGGGTCCAGCTTTTGCACGATATACACTCGGGTACATGTGGAGCGCACGTAGGTCCACATGAAATCGCTCACGAGCAATGAGACAAGGCTTTTATTGGCCGACCGCCATCGAGGATGCCAAGCAATTGGTGAAATCGTGCCAGGGCTGCCAAAAGTTTGCAAAATATCGAGGGCCCCGGCGCACCCAACCTCCCCAATATGTCCAACTTGGCCGCCGGAGATGGGGCATCGACATAGTGGGGCCGCTTCCGCCAGCACCCGGAAATCTGAAATTCACTGCAGTGGCACTTGAATACTTCACCAAATGGGTCGAAGCAAAGGCGCTGAAAACAATATCATCTGGCACTCTAGTCAACTTTGTGTGGCAGCGAATCATCTGCAGATTCGGGGTCCCATCCTACATAACAGTGGACAACGGAAAGCAGTTCGATAGTACCAAGTTCAGGACTTTCTGTGAAGACCTGGGGATCAAACTGACATTCGCCTCAGTAAACCACCCAGAATCGAATGGCGCGGTGGAACGGGTCAACGGCGACATTTTCACCGCCATATCAAAGACCCTCGAAAGCACCGAGAAGAAAGGCAGATGGGCTTAGGAGCTAACAGCCACGGTTTGGGGCACAATATATCCAAGTCGCGAGCAACTGGCTTCACGCCTTTCAGACTCCTTTTCGGGGAAGAGGCCATTACCCCAGAAGAGGTGCGGCTAGGATCTTTCCGAACTGAAATCATGGCTACTACGCGGAACGGCGATACACTCGGCTTGAAGCGGTTGACTCCCTAAGGCAACGGGCGGCGGAAAATCTTGACAAGTACCATCGAAACAAAGGCTTGGAGAGATAAAAAAGTGCTCAGGCAAGTCATCAACCCCGGAGATATGGTGCTTATTCGGCAGCCCGACAAGCAAGGCAAACTGCAGTCGCCATGGTACGGACCGTACATTGTCGCGAGAATGGTAAAAGCAGGTGTCTACACATTGGTGAATGAAAATGGCGCTGAGTCCAGCCACACCTGGAATGCTGACAATTTACGCCGCTTTTACCCGTGAAATTGCCCCACAGGGGTTGTAATTTTCCTTTTTAATTCTTAAGCATACATTTTACAATTCGGGGGGCGCGCTCTTTTTCCTCACAGGGGAAGCCTTTTCGGAGGCGTGAGGTTTTTTAATGAGGCGTCCCTATGTACCCTTTTCAATGCTTTTTAAGCCGTGTTTTCCCCAAAAGCGAGGATGCGTACTAATCTCTTCAAGCCAAAAAAGACAATGGCAAATATGCCACTGTCCCTATTCGGATCAGTTTTGTCGGGTTGCAAGCAACCAAAAGCCAAAAACGGCTAGTGAATGCAAAGCAAAACGCCGGAGTGTCACGAACAAACATCTAAATTGCGCGAAAAGAAAACGCTCGCAGACGAACTCAAAAAAATGCTTTGAAGTGTCACGAAAACGCCGAAAGCCGAATGCGTGCAATCAACGTTTCGGTGAAGTGAGCTTCGGGGATAAAAACCCGAATGTAACAATGCCACAAAGCCATCAACAAGCAATTTTCACCCACAAAGCCAAACTTCTTATTCATCATATTCTGATGGTATAATTACACCGGAAGTGCATGTGGCGTTTAATCTCACAATCAAGAGCAACACACCCTCTATATCGAGCAATGCCTCGAGAATACGGACGAATAGAACCCCTCGGACTCTCGAAAGGAGCGCCATCGCACCATTATCGAGCGTGCTCCACCCGAATATGGCATACACAACGTGCAAAAGGGCCGAAATCCTACACCCAATGCGGTTAGTGAGGACCGGTAAGCGGAAGCCGCATTTGGTCTCGACGATACCGGTTATCCCGAAACCTCCCACTCCAAAGATACTACAAACAATATGAGCAGTCAGTAGAACCAAAGCTAAGGTTCCTGCAGGCATGGTAAAAACCAAGGGGTTTGACTGGATTATATAATCCGGCTACATGGCCTCTAAGACGTGTAAAATTTATGATCCACCTAATAAAAGTACGACCAAGTCGTGACATAAAAAGGCGTTTCATGGCAGCATGATCCAAACAGTATTATATATACATAACGTCCCCAATCACGCAAAGCCATGTCGGTCAAAACAAACCTATCCTGTTTCAAACCAAGGATAATAGGAACGAGAAGAGTCGGGAACGGAGCCGCGCTCGTCCTCCCGTTTCGTTGTGAGCGCGGGTAATCGGGCGCGCCCCGGCTTAACTCGGGAGGAGTCGGAAAGGGGAGTCGGCGCTAGTCCTCCCGTTTCGTTGAGAGCACCGGACAAGCGAGTGCAGCCGGGCTCAACTCGGTTTGCCTAAGCAAAAGTAACACGCACGCAATAGCGAGAGATGCGCGAACCGCGTGTCTCACTATCGCCAAGAATGAATGGAAGACCCGGCTCCGCACGCCGACTAGCCCACATTCGGGGTCTAGCTACAACCATTAAAGCCATATAGAGTTCCATTCGGTAGCTATGCGAGCGCAAGAACACCGTGTAACAACATCGGCATATCTTGGAAAATAAACGCCGGAGGGCTTAACGAAAAATTTTCCCGAATGCGCCTCCACCGCCGATTCGGGGCGGCGCTCTCGGACTCCACACAACGCCGGAGGGCTTAACGAAAAATTTTCCCGAATGCGCCCTCCACCACTCAGATTCGGGGGGGGGGCGGCGCTCTTAGACTCCACACAACGCTGGAGGGCTTAACGAAAAATTTTCCCGAATGCGC
The DNA here is from genome assembly GCA_018135685.1 of Themeda triandra. NCBI lineage: Eukaryota > Viridiplantae > Streptophyta > Magnoliopsida > Poales > Poaceae > Themeda > Themeda triandra. The sequence continues at coordinate 78,588 of JAENPR010000908.1, read as the reverse complement.
CCTCCACCGATCAGATTCGGGGGGGCGGCGCTCTCGGACTCCACACAACGCCGGAGGGCCTAACGAAAAATTTTCCCGAATGCGCCCTCCACCGCCGGATTCGGGGCGGCGCTCTCGGACTCCACACAACGCCGAGGGCTTAACGAAAAATTTTCCCGAATGCGCCCTCCACCGCCGGATTCGTGGGGGCGGTGCTCTCGGACTCCACACAACGCTGGAGGGCTTAACGAAAAATTTTCCCGAATGCACCCTCCACCGCTCAGATTCGGGGGGGCGGCGCTCTCAGACTCCACACAGCGCCGAAGGTGGCGCCGCTCCAATTCGTAGGTTTCGGCGCTCTAAGTCTCCGTAATCAGGCTGGTCTACGAAATCGCAAGAAACGCCACAAAATGACTTATAAAAACGCAGGGCCGAATGCATCGCCACGGCGAAAGTGGCAACATAAGCCCTCAGGAAAACATCCGGATAGTCAAGCTACGGCCGGATTCGGCACTGGTGCCACAAAATGTGTCCAAACAGTACAAGGGTTCCCCGAACCCCGGCCACGCAGGTCCTCAAACACGGCCACGCAGGGCCAATTACTGCAAGTCCACACGGCCACGCAGGGCCAATTACTGCAAGTCTTAAGTCGATACGAGAGGAAGAATGAATAGATTAAGAGTCGGCGCGGTTCGTTGGCGGGAGATTGAGGTTGAGGCGCGGCGCTCCGGTGGACGCCGCCGCGAAGGGTTGACGGCACCGAAGGATCGCCTTGCGCGGCACCATCGGGCGCAAGAGCCATCTCCCGGGGACCGCGGCGCGTTGGAAGATGGCGTGCTGCCCGCCGCAGCCGCCTCGCACTCGTCCCTGTCCCGAATGTAGGCCATAACCCGATCACGGATAATGGCCTCTTCTGCCTCATCCTCCTAAAATAAAGAAACACGAAAGTGGTCAACTAAAAGATTCCTAACCATATCCGTCATAAAGGATAAACGCATTAAGCAGTTCTTACCTCCGCTACGCTCAGTGCCGCCCGCATCAGGCTGATATTGCGTCCGCCACAGCTCCAGAAACCGCTGAAGAACTTCACGGCGGCCTCGTGCGCGTCCTTATCCGGGATCCAGAAACGATCCACGTCATCAGGAGCCGGAAGGGCCGCCGCATGTGGACAGCCTGCGTCCTTCAGCGCCTTGCACAGTGCACGGGCGGTCTCGAGGGCAGCCGAGCGACGTCCGAGCTCCATCTGGCCCTCCAACGCAGCGAGCCCAGTACGGAGTAACCTGGAGAAGTCAAAGACCGTGGTGTCCTCCCCGATGGCGGGCACCACCACTTCGTCGCCGACCCCAGCCACCAGGCGCGCGAATATGGCAGCGGCCTGGTTGAGTTCATCGAGCCGCCGGGCGCGGCGGACCTCTGCGGGCGGTCGGGTATTTCTTTCGGTCCCGCGGTGCGGGCGTCGGCTTCGGCCTCCTCGCGCGCAGTTTTCTCCCGATTAAGCTCGGTGCGCGCTTGCGCCGGCTCTTCCTTCGGCAAGCACCTCGGCCTCACTTTCGGTGAGCTTTGACTCAACGAAAGTGACCGCGGCGAGCCTCTGATCTGGCAAGCGCGGCACTTATAACGGTTGCTGCGCGAGAAAAGGAGTGAGAATCTAAACAACCCGAAATCGAAAAGACTTTGATTATTCGGGTTCGACAACTCACGAAATAGCGTGGAAGTTGATGGCCGACGGGAGCTCCGGATGATCCACCGGGTCAAGTCCCTTTCGGTGGTGGTGGTGTTAAAAGAAGTGCTTGCACCGGTCCGCAGCGGCAGCGACCGCACCGCGGCACACCACTTGCGCGACAGTCCACCCCCGCGATTAAGCGAGCGTCCGAAGTCGCCCCTAGAGCACGAGCAAGTTGGTAAGTCCTTTCACGGTCTGAGCTCGTCTCTTTGGGAGATGAGCACCCCGAATACACACGCATGTGATCACACTCGCCCGGGGCTCGCTCCAAGGAGAGCTTGCCATGGCCAAATAGGGCACACGCGGCGGTTTCGGGGGTCATGCGGCTCATCTCGCGGTGGAATCGGGACTTACCAGACTTCCGGGCCGGATGGGACGAATGCACGCGAGAGGTTTCGGGCGCGGTAGGCGGCGGCATGGAGACGGGTGCATTCGTGCTCGCAGGCGTGCCCGTGGCTTTCTGCCTCTTGGACATCTCAAACACACCTCCGGGGGCATCAGCCGGCCTTTTGAAGCTGAGGCCATGGGTGCTCAGCGTTGGCTGTGGTTTCAGCGGCAGGCGGCACGGGTCCGAAACTTTCTTGGGGCGCGTCCCGGCCATCGAACTCAATCCGCCGGTATTGTCCTGCAAAACACTGGCCGAAATTGTCATGTTAGCATACGCCGCCCGAAATGTGAATTCAGCAAATATGCCCTAATGTGCAATGCATATCCCGTTCTACCATTTCGGCATGCAAAGGTTCCGGGACCCCCAGGAAGTCCAAGGAGAACTTAGCGCTGCGTTTCAGAGGTTTGGTCCACAGCCGTCCAGCCATTTTGCGGCATACCTGAACATCGCGAGCCTCCGGCTCCGGTCACTCCCGGTTTTGCTTCGCGCGTTTTCTCTTCTCGCGGGGCCGTTGTAGTAGCGCGAGTCGGCGCGGAAGGAGGAGGGCGCCGGACGGGGATCGGTTTGGGCACCCCGATGCGAGCCGCTTGCACGCCGGCCTCCGGCTCGTCGGCACTATCGGTGGCCTTGGCCTTGGACGCTTTCGGAACTGGCGGCGGCCTCTCCGAATAGGCGATACCCATGCAGTCCAGGGCACGGTTTCTCCTAGGAGAGTTTCCAAGTCGGAGCATTTTCTTCTTATGCTCCCTTTCTCCATACGGCTCGCACAATCGGATAGCCTTCTTATCCAGCGTAGCCAGGTACGCAGCATCAGACTCAAAGTAATCCAGATGCTCGAGGAGGAAGTCGGGACCTCGATAGCCATTGACGTCCCAGATTGGCTCGAATTTCACTGATTCACATAGGGGCCATTCGTCAATAGCAATCATTTCCTCAGCCAAGTCATGGCCGGTCTCGGCCGGCCGGCCGTCGAGCATACGCTTCCGCGGCGTGATCGGCGGACCGAAAGTGTCGTGTGGCGGTTGCTTCTCTCCAATCATCACGGTCATCAAGGACACCAAGGGGTTTGCCCGGCGGCGCCTTACTCTCTTAGCAGCTTCCACCTCTTCATCCAAGGCAACCCGAATGTAGAACCAGTACTTGTTCCAATCCTCCCATTTTTCTTTGAAAGTGGGCACCAAATAGTTCTGTTCTTGCCCCGGCGCCGGCACGAAGTTGTAGGATCCGTATTCGGTGCGAATATTGGGCCGTCCATCTACCTTCCCCACTTTCGAGTGGAAGTGGGTGCAATGGAGTTTCACGAAATGGGCGGCGCTGGGTTCGTGGCCCATCATCTTCATGGCCATGGCATATATGCTGAGCCGTGCGATGGCATTCGACGTAAGATGATGAATCTGCAGGCGGTATTTTTGCAGAACGGCTCCGAAAAACGGAACCAAGGGAAACCTCAACCCGGCTATGAAGAAATCGCGGAACACCACTGCCTCATTCGGTTCCGGTTTCGGGGTTACTTCGTCCCCCGGAGCTCGGCTCCTTTCGCACTCGAATGCGCTGAGAAGGCCGCTGTGCTGGTATGAGTTAAGTCGCTCCTCGTCAACTTTAGATCGGCAAATAATGCCGGTGTGCCCCTCGATTCTGACCCGGCGGTTTCTGCGAGTCGGGCCAGATTCGGCGCCTTCACCTCCATCCGGTCCAGCGGCCGCTGTGCTCCCTTCTGCCCCATCATACTCCACAGAATCGGCACCATCTTCACCGGCCACTCCAGCGCTCCCTTGGCCGCTATTGGTTTCATCAGCAGACGAATCAATCACGGGCGCCGCTATCGCGGGTGCCACAAAGACGAATGGGTTCAACTATTTCTCGGCTCCCCAAGCTTGCCCCAGAATTCCATGACATGTTTTCTGTTCCGGATTGGCTAAGCTGGGCTGCCGCGCCAGCACAAAAGTGGAGAGTCCGGATGCGCCGCCGTGGGCTGTTCGGCCGAATCCCCGCACGAGGAGCTTTCGGACATAGGCGATCGCTCCAAGAGGGTGCCCGGCTTCCGAGCTATGAAGAGAAACGAAATTGCGTTCAATAAGGCCGAAAGAGACACCCGTAACTAACCTAAGCCTCCCTCACCAAATCCCGAATGCTAAACTAACATAAAAGAAACGAAAGTGCAAATTTACATCTTACCGAATGAGAAGGAGAACACCGGATGCGGAGAACGGAAGCGATCCGCGAATGCGTCAGAGGCGAGCGCGCAGGGGCTAAGTGCCCGCCCCCTCCCATTCCTTTGCCTTTCATAGGCAGGGGGCGGCCGTGGGGGGAGCCGACGCGTCGCTTCACGCGAATCGAGGTAAAAAAAAGTCTCCTCATCCCGTGGCGGCGGCGGCACATTCGGCGCGGGCACATTCGGTGCAACGAAATATTGTCGGCCATGCCCGGAAGGGACCACCCTTCCGGACAAGGCCAGAGGGCTACTGTTGGGGGCAGGAGTGGAATTGGCCACCCCGTCCCCCCTAATTGTGTGCGCCTCATGTGTTTGATGTACGCAGGCACGGCCGATAGCACGGGAAGACGCGCATCCGGCGTCAACATAGGGTGGAAACCCCGATAGCGCGGGAAGATGCGCATTCGGCATCGCCGGGCGCCAGGCGGAAACCCCGATAGCACGAGAAGGCGCACATTCGGCGTCGACATCAGGCCCTGGGACGGAAAGCCCCGATAGCGCGGGAAGACGCGCATTAGGCATCGTCGGGCGCCAGGCGGAAACCCCGATAGCGCGGGAAGGCGCGCATTCGGCGTCGTCGGGTGCCAGGAGGAAACCCCAATAGCGCCAGAAGGCGCGCATTCGGCACGAGTCTGGACGCATTCGGCAGCCAGGCAGAAAGAAGAGTCCGGATGTGTGCTGGTCGGTGGTTAACCGGCAAAAGTGGGCCCTTGGGCCATTTACTTGTCTGCCCTGTGTCGGCTGCTCCTGTACGTTGAAATTAGGGTTGCCAGGGGCATTCTTGTACAAAATGCAACATGATTTCCTATAAGTAGACCCCTCAGGGGACATTGTAAGGGACTTCTGGACTCCGTGCGTTTTAGCCGGAGGACTTCGTATATAAGGTTTGCGTTGTTTGTTTCGTATTATAATTCCGTGTTTTCCAGTTCTTTCCGGTTTCGGTCCTTTAGGGGGTGCAACCCCAAAGGGCTGAAACAACACTTCTGCTGATTCAGAGCAGGAACATTCTTCTTCTGTGGAGGCTTAAACTTAGACCCCGAACCCTGGGCGTGATATGGAGGACGATATGCAGGTGGACCCCTCAGCTAGGAGGAACCACCTTCGTTAGCCCTCTTACGGCTCTTAGCGGTAGCATGCAGGTTGTTCTGATTCTCCTGAGTGCGACAGTCATTGTAGAAGTCATTGAATGTTACACGGGTAGAAGTACCCATGGTCTTCATCAGCTTTGTACTGAGACCCATCTTGAAAGCAGCAATCTTGTTGGCTTCAGTACTCGCGAACTCAGGTGCATAATGGGACAAGTTATGGAATGCATGGTGATAATCCTTCACAGAACGAGTCCCCGTGGTCAAATTATGGAACTCTACCTTCTTCATTGCTATAAGACTTGGTGGAACATAGGCTGCATGGAATGCACGAACAAGCTGATCCCAAGTAATAGGCTGACCCTTAGGAAAGGTGTGGCGATGTGAGTTCCACCACAACCTAGCATCACCTTCAAACATGTGTGCAGCGTAGGTAGCCTTCAGATCCTCAGATAACCTCAATAAAGAAAACCTTTCCTCCATAGTGTTGATCCAAGCATCAGCCATGAGTGGATCAGGGGCATCCCTGAACACTGGCAGCTTGTTGTCCATGAAGTCCTTGAATTCACTGTACTGGTTAGGCTGATGACCCTGATGATGATTGTTGTTGTTGTTTGCTTCAAATTTGGCACGCAGAAGTTGCTCTATGTTGTACTGACTTCCCAAAAACTGTGCAAACAACTCCTCAGCGGTAGCGGGAGGAGGAGGTAGTGCACCATGTGCTACTTCTTCTTCATCATCTTCTTCTTCCTCACCACAACCACCACCACGACTACCACTGGTACCATTGGTACGACGGGTGTTCACCATCTGCAGGTTTCAACCATAATATTGTCCCACTATTAGGAGCTGAATTTTTGAGGGTAAACGAATAAATAGATCATGCCTTGTGAAAATTAATTGGAGGAAAATAAATTCATACAATTAATCACACATGGAGCAATAATTCATTTTTCCACATCACAGCTGCACTATTAATATTATGTCGAAACATCACATAGAGTCTTACAATATCCATGGTTGTCAGCACATACGTACACTGGACTTTAGGCATTACGACAACATAGCATTACATCAACAAGATCCAAGGTCACATCCCACTCTTACTAGCGTACCAACTACAGACACACCTAAATCAAAACAGTCACAACGGACCACTAAGGACAGCCATCCAGCTAACACTAGCCAACACACTAGCCTAGGCACATACGGCTAACGCACTCCTGACTAGCGGCGTCACCGAGCGGAGACTCAACCCACTCTCCGTGCAGTCTCGCATAGAGCTCCTCACGTAAGGCGTCGATGTACACCTCCTTCTCGTACAAGTCCACTCTAAGAGTGTGCTGAGCAGCCCTCAAACCATGTGCCTTAGTTCGGGCTGCATTCCGCTCTCCAACTGTAAGGGTCAAAGTGTCTCCAAACTTCTGAATAGTGGCGTCACATCTGCCAACTCTAGCCTGAAGCTCCTAGAGCTGCATGGCCTACCTGTCTCTCTGAATTGCCTGGTCCCTCTGCTCAGTCATCAGTGCCAACTCCTCTCTGAGCTCCTCGAGCTTCTTCTCGTACATCTCCTGTTGCTCCTCCTTCTCTCTCTCAACACGCTCCAGCTTGTCGTGCCTGAAGAGAGCAAGGTCCTCCTGTGCTGCATACGCCTTCATCAAGGCGAACACAACACTCTGCGCAGGTGCACTGCCACAGTCTGCCTCCTGAGGTCCAGCCACTAGTGCCATTCCTGGAGCCTGCCTCCACGTGTCAATGCGGGGGCTAGCCAAAGGAAAGACACTAGGGATGAGCCTCTCTAGCTCGTTAGGCAGCTCCACAACCATCCTCTCAAGTAACAGGAAAGCAGCATCCTGAGCACCGTCGAAAACAGTGATGCCCTCACCCTTAGCCGTCCATCCAGTCTACTTCTCATCAAGGCCCAAGGGTGGCACCACAACCACCACAGAAACAAAGCCATAGTTCTTCCGGTCACTAGCGTCCCAGTAGTACTATGGCTCTGTGCCCAGAGGGTAACCAGCACCGTGCAGAAGCCTCTAGAGGAGAGTGGGCAAGCCACCCTTCTCCAGAAAAGTGCCAGCCTCCCTGAGCTGGTGGGAGGGCATCCGACGCACCACAAGAGGAGCACCCCCACGGGAAGCAAGCTTGCGGTGGCGGGGTGGACGCGAACTCTTGTGAGCCGTCCGCTTGGTTCGAGCCATCTCGTAAAGATTTTATATTCAATGAGCATAAAATTTTAATAATTTAAAGCATGGAGATACGGAATCAAGACAATCTAATTATTAGGGAAGAGGAGAATGTAATGAATGACATGAGCAAATATTTAAATCATGATTCATGCACGTTCCGTATGTCCTCACTGTCCAAAAATAGCGTCTAGGCGGTGCCATACAAAACGTGCTCTCATATATCGGTAACTAGCCGGGCTACACGTTTTACGTAGTTAGTGTACCTGCAGAAGATTCATTTCAGCCCAATATCCCAATGAATGCAAGCAATGTAAAAATCCGTGCACCTTCTGAACAAGGTGAAATCTCCGATTACTTGCACCCATTTCCAAGTGCATACTACCCAACAAGTCATCAGAAGATGACACCCTCACATGGGGTACCTTCTTATAAACATGTGTGAACAGGTATATAATCCAGCACCAATAAGCACTCCCCTAGATCGGCATTGCGTCCGATCATGCTCTCACAACTCACACTTACCTTGGCGTAGAGGCAAATCTGAACCATACATAACCATTCAAGTGAATGCCCCCATACATATCCATCGTGTATGAGCACGACAATTAAAAATATGATGCAATAATCCCCAAGTTAGTACTTATATAAGCCACCTAAAGTCCTAACTGGGCATAAAGGATATGACTGGTCCATGGCACATATATAAGTTTTGAAATCCACACACTTTTGAAAAACCTATATATGAGATTAAGTGGCTATAAGTTCGTAATTAATGTTTGTAAAACAAATTCTTTTAGTTTTAAAATATACTTATGAACAGTAATACGTTGAACCTGCTTCGATGCCAGCTGTAACAGAACTGACCAATTAATATAAACACAATGTACTAATGAGTCACTGAAGCAACTTAATTAGCACATGGCGCCCATATCAACCCGGTAGTTCATGAAATCACGAAGGATTTCAAACTTTCCACAATACAGTCCAGACCAAATTGAGTTCAACAAACAACAGTTCATAGTAATACATAAGTTCACAAATAGTCGAATACATCAGAGTTACGAAATAGTTATTACAATACCAAGTTCAAATCCAAATTGCGGAAGCAAACACAGTTTTGGTTCACAAACGCACACTTAGTTGAAACATAGTGTCTGGTCCAACATCAAATCCAGCAATAGCATAAAAGTACGATAGGTAGATTGATCGTGCCCATTATCTACTCATCCCCATACGCAGGGAAGAAGCAAGTCTGGCAATAGCCATAGAACATCTCACCATCTACAACAATAATGGGAAATAAAACCCTGAGTACGAGAAGGTACTCAGCTAGACTTACCCGTCATAAATAAAAATAATATGACACCAAGGAGTATGCAAGGCTTTATAAGTGGGGTAGCTGACTCTTTCTTTGCAATAAAAGATGAGCTTATTAAATATTCATTTAGTGATAAGGGACTCTCTGGCTTATCATCTTTTAAGTTGGATCCTGACATCACTACATTAGCTCCTGTACTACTCCAACTCCAGGGTAGGAACAATCAACACTATCTTATCGTTCCGGTTGAGCATTCTAGCATCAACCACTTTAGAAACATAACCATCTTACTTTGCACATAGATTGGCGACAGTGCCGCTGCTCGGTCAAGTGCTCAATGTCCAGGAACGATGGCGATTATAATCGATTGCAAACCAGCTATCGGGTATTCCTCACACAAACCACACTCACTGGCCAGAGCGAGTGACGGTCACCTTGGTCTATTCGGGTGGAATCGCGGAATTCAACAAATACGATTGCACCAGGGCATGCCCGGCTACCAAGTGCCTCCGAAACGACCGGCCATTGGGATTACTCTTCGCTCCTGTGGGCAATACACTCATCTCTGCTGAAATCCCGGCCCAAACATCCTCAAGGCTTCGCGGTCAGATGATCACATCCTTCCAGCTACCGGTGAGGCATTGTTCAACATGATCCGAGGACGTACAAAGTCATATTTCTTTAATTGACATAGATGGAGTTTCCATGGTCTAACACACCACAGACCCCGACTAGTCGTGATTTAGCATGGCCACATGGTTATGTTCTCTAAACCAACCTCCTTATTATCAACCATAGGGCAGTAACCACCTACCTCGCGGATGAGGGTCAATCACCCGTCTTTTACCGATCTAATTAAGCAGTGCTAAGCATAAGCGCGATCCTGAACTTAATAGGGTAAAAGTATTCAGGTGGATCAAGGTACTCATAATGCATTAATGGTTCCAAGCAATGCCTATTAACTTAATGCATCATAATAAATAAATGACTCAAGTAAAACATTTTCAATCATCAAACACTTGTATTACTTTATCCTAAACACATGCAGTTCAGGCATAAACAAGCATCAAGGTGAAATGCATGTCAAGGCGGTGATGCACTGCAAATGATATGATTATGCCCGTGATGTGGAGAGCTAAATCATGATTAACATCCTGGATGTTACAGCTGTCGGCAAAGAAATGCTGTCGAAAAAGCTGGCTAATTCTGTGGGGATGGAATCCCAACTTTGCCGACAGCTATGACCAATGCTGTCGGCAAAGCTGGGAAATATATTTTTTTTCTTTTTGTTGTTTTCTTGCATTTAAACCACATTTATAGCATATATATACCACAGAACCACATTTATAACAACAATATAGCATATAAACCGCATTTCATCATCGAATTCGATCTCAACATGAATCCACACATCAACATCATCAAATCGATCGATACATGTCCAAAATACACATAACGTCATGAAACAAGTGCATACATGTCCAACATACACTAGGATGTCCAGCAAGTCCAACATGTCCAACAAGTCCAACATACAAGTCCAATATGCATCGCTACTAGTCCAGAAGAGGGAGGCAAAGGTACCTAGCTCGTGGCGCCGTCTCCAGGGGTCCCATCGCCCCCACCTTGCTCCCACGGAGACCACCCTGGCTGTGCCTGTGGCTGACTCCACCCTGACGGCGCCGCCTCATAGTGCCATAATCCTGGGCGAGGCCCCTGCTGCGTCTGCGCCCCCAACCACGAGGAGTAGCCCTGCGACTGTGGAGGAGGAGCCCATGTGTACGGCTGCGTGGGGTAGGTCGGGTAGGTAGGGTACCCTGGCCAGACGTGCTGTGGAGGGCTGGCACCCAGTGGAGGGCAGGCACCTAGAGTCGGGTTCGAACCCACCGACGGAGCCTGCACAAAGGACAAGTGAGGTAATTAGTACCTGCAGGATGGCCACACAAGCTAAAGCAAAAGGCAATATATATACTCACCGGACCATGAACAGGAGCAGGCACTGGGACTGGTGGTGGAGCAAAGAGTGAGGGAGGAAGCTCCTGCGTGCCCGGGTGCTGGGACCGGAGGAAGCCGGCCAGGTCCACCATCTGACGCTGGTGGTGCTGCGTCAGTGCCGCTAGGTGCTGTTGGTGGGCCGCCTCCACCGACGCCAGCTGCTGGTGGTGGGCCGTGTCTTGGGCCGCCTGGTGGGCCTGCAGCTCTTCGAACCTAGCCTGCAATATTACACCTGCACATGGTTGATGGTATGTGAAGCCAAGGTGGATCGTGTGTGAAACAAGTGAACCATGAATGGAACCGCACTTACCTCCATCTGCGTGTACATCTAGGCGGCGCTCGGCCGTCGGGGCGCTATGGGGATGCCGGAGTAGCTACTGGAGCTGGCGTGGGAGTAGTGGTTGGGTCGATGGCGCTGTTGGCCATCCAGTAGGAGCCATGCTGCTTCCCTCTTCCCAACCTCATCATGAGCTCCGGGTCCACGGGCTCCTTAGCGGGGTCCTTGTCGTTGTTGACATTTCTAACGCCACTCAGTGTTAGGTTGTCATCCCCAACATGGCGCCAAAAATGCTGGTACTAAATAATGCAACTGCTACTAGAAATAAATATGGGATCCGCAGCGCACGAGATAATACCGATGTAGCATTTTAACCAGGAGTAATCCAGGTATCGTTATTTATATTTTTACCACTTTGGGAAGGGAATGCCTTTGGATAATGAGTGATGAGCAATGCACATGCTTTGTAATGGAGAGCTTAACCTTGTCTCGTATCGATCATCTCATACGGGGTAAGTGTCACATAAAATATAGGAATGAATGATAAATGACATAAGATAAATGAGAGCATTTAGCCACATAAAATAATAGTAATAAGCCATCTCAACTTAGCACTCTAAGCTTATAACACTAGCATGGACTAGGGCGATCTAGGGTATAATCCTATGTTATTCTAACTATAAGGTCAAAGCATACAATGATTAGTGCAAGAACATCTAGCAATCATGGCGGGAAAAGGTTACATCTATGCATAGTGATATTACCGAGAAGACAAGAGACATAGCAATGACTTCAATGTAATAGGTTGTTCTACTAAGACCTACCAACGGGGATGGAATACAAAGGACTCAACGGAACTGTCACTTCCGCGATCTACCACACGACCCGGCCAATAGGGTGCAATCGCAGATAAATACGGTCTAAGCACCACGCCTACACAATATTTACCACTCACCCATCGATCTAATGAGTAAGCGCTATACGATCCTATGCATAAACATAATTCTAGTCCAACTATGCTAAACATATAATCAAAGTAAACTAAGAACAATATAATTGAGAATATAATCAAATAGAGCAAAGTCAAGTATGATATAATAGAATAGAATAAAGTACTACTCATAGTATCACGAACAATGATGAATATTACAAGAATGTAGAGGGGAATTACCAAGAACTCCGACAGATCCGGACTCCAAGCTAGGCTTGATTCCCTCTAGATCTATTCCTATGTAGCTATGCTACTAAACTATGGAGCTCTAATTGAGATGGTGGCTCGGCTTCTACGAATTCGATGAGAGAATGAACTCTTGAATGACTTAGCTTCGGTTCGGGTTTCACCCGGGGGCCGGGGCTCGAATATATAGCCCCCTAGGATTAACCACAGCCCTCGGATCAAACCGACCTAAATGGACGATAATTATTCATCCTCAAAGGCGGTGGAGGCGGGATCCACGAGACTCCACCGATTGGTGGAGGTGGGGAGTCGGCCGACTCCCCCTGGGTCGGCCGACCCACCACAATGCCAGTGGGTCCCCGCTTCCAGTGTTGCCTTCCGGAGTCTTCTAGATTATACAATTTTACCCGTTCGGTCTTTATCTCTATGTAATCATGACATGTGGGCCTCCTTTGGTTCTCTTTCGATAACCCCCTGTGCAAAATAGACAATCACCAAAACTCGTGGAATTCCGTCGGTGTAACCCCTATATCTAACAGTGAACTCATATTAGTGCTTTCTCTTGCTGCGTTGACGGTATAAAATTGATACTTAACGACCGTCAACAAACTCCCTCAAGCTTACCTTTTGCTCGTCCCTGAGCAAAGATAGACTCAGTGAAGGATCAGGAGTTGCTACAATGCTTTCACTCCTCATAAGTACACATGCGTTCAAACAAGAACTCTCCTCTGGATTAGAGTGAACTATCCTGACTCAAAACTCACTCATATCACCTTTCACCATGGGGCTTGTAACCGTCACTTGGGTCTTGAGTAGTTGAAAGATAGAACGGTCAAGTCAAGCGCCATGTTTCTCGCTCTTTGATCAACTATTATCCTGGAGTTTTTGCAAGGTTTTGAAATAAAACTCAGAGTTCCTTGTATGAACCTTTCAAGTCTCTCATTTGTGGTATTTCTGGATCCTCTCTAAGGCATGAGTAGTGTATGCCTTCTCTCTTCTCTCAAGAATATGAGGTATTTATGGAACTAAGGCATAGTGGAAAGTGCCTTCTCTCTCTCATCCTACTTTCTAATAGGCTTATGTGGAGCTCATAGGTGGGGAGACACTCAAACTCACTTGCATATATTGCACAGTTAAGACATGGATCCAATAGGAACTAAAATAATAAAGTCATATGTGCATGTGAATGAGGAAATGGAATGGATGATAAGATGATAATAGGATGATGGTGATAAGGAAATGATTATGAGGGGTACTCAACTGGTGAACATCTACTTCTACACTTGCTCCTTCGGGGATAACATGACTCCCTTTATTCGGAAACCTTGAAACTTCTTTATGGAAGGACTTGGCTACTCTTTTCTTTTTCTTTCTTCTTTTTTCTTCTTTTTTTTTTTAGAGCAACCAATCCTCTGGAAACAAAACTTTAGCAACGGGGATTCATATAACTTGAAATGATAATAACTGGAGCTTTTATGTAGGCAAATAGAACGGCGATGATTATGTCTAAATGTTCACTCCCGGGATAGGAATAGTACCTTTCTGGATGAAGTGAAATAAATGGCGTATATATATGTGGATGGATGGATGGATGGATGCGTACTCCCAGGGTAGGAGCAGCATAGGTGCGTATCTCCAGGGTAGAGACAGCACAATATGTGGGGGAATGCGTACTCCCAGGGTAGGAGCAAAGATAAGTGCATATCTCTAGGGTAGAGATAGCACGATATGTGGTGGATATGGATCTATATGTGGGTGGTACTTCGAGGAACGTAGTAGCACGAGAATGAATGTAACATTTATAAAATGGGTGCATGCTTCGAGGAAAAGAAGTAGCACGATCAATGGATGGAGAGCACATAGTATTGACTTTATCTGCGTGACTAATTCCTTATGGGTCCACAAGATAACCACACTCAATGCCTATAAAGTCTACACTCAAACCTAAAATATGATCTATTTAAACGGGTGGGTTTTCCTAATCTAGTAAGCATGAATATATGGTCGTGGTAGGAATTTGAACTCTCATCATAAAGGAACTCATCATGCAGGAATTTAATATTTTCACGAGATAATTTCTCCGAAACTCTAGTATGTCTAGGAACAAGATGAACAAGAGCTCAAAACCTTCCCATATCATACCCGTCAACCACCTAGACTTAGATCAAGTGTTTGCTACCCACAAATTTCGGGTTCGAGCAAATCTCAAATCTAAACAGTTGTGTCCAAAACTCGGGAGAGTGCAAGGTTGAAAACTAGGTACTTGAAAGGAATTACGGCGGAGCAACTTTTCATCATCTCCATGTAGAGTTTATTCTAGAGATCACTTTTAAAGACAAACATTGCAAGAGCTCTCCAAAAGTAGAAAAGATAAATAAGGAAATCTTTACGGGTTTCTATGGTTATGCTTCTTTTTTAGTTGTTTTAATCAAAGCACACTCTAATAAAGCATAAATAGATAAGTTGGAAACACTTAGCTTGGTACACGGGGGATGCTCTCCCGGCAAGAACGGCGCCAAAAATGCTTGTTGACATTTCTAACGCCACTCGGTGTTAGGTTGTCATCCCCAACATGGCGCCAAAAATGCTGGTACTAAATAATGCAACTGCTACTAGAAATAAATATGGGATCCGCAAGCGCACGATAATACCGATGTAGCATTTTAACCGGGAGTAATCCAGGTATCGTTATTTATATTTTTACCACCGGGAAGGGAATGCACTTTGGATAATGAGTGATGAGCAATGCACATGCTTTGTAATGGAGAGCTTAACCTTGTCTCGTATCGATCATCTCATACGGGGTAAGTGTCACATAAAATATAGGAATGAATGATAAATGACATAAGATAAATGAGAGCAATTAGCCACATAAAATAATAGTAATAAGCCATCTCAACTTAGCACTCTAAGCTTATAACACTAGCATGGACTAGGGCGATCTAGGGTATAATCCTATGTTATTCTAACTATAAGGTCAAAGCATACAATGATTAGTGCAAGAACATCTAGCAATCATGGCGGAAAAGGTTACATCTATGCATAGTGATATTACCGGAGAAGACAAGAGACATAGCAATGACTTCAATGTAATAGGTTGTTCTACTAAGACCTACCAACGGGGATGGAATACAAAGGACTCAACGGAACTGTCACTTCCGCGATCTACCACACGACCCGGCCAATAGGGTGTAATCGCGAGATAAATACGGTCTAAGCACCACGCCTACACAATATTTACCACTCACCCATCGATCTAATGAGTAAGCGCTATACGATCCTATGCATAAACATAATTCTAGTCCAACTATGCTAAACATATAATCAAAGTAAACTAAGAACAATATAATTGAGAATATAATCAAATAGAGCAAAGTCAAGTATGATATAATAGAATAGAATAAAGTACTACTCATAGTATCACGAACAATGATGAATATTACAAGAATGTAGAGGGAATTACCAAGAACTCCGACAGATCCGGACTCCAAGCTAGGCTTGATTCCCTCTAGATCTATTCCTATGTAGCTATGCTACTAAACTATGGAGCTCTAATTGAGATGGTGGCTCTGGCTTCTCTGAATTCTGATGAGAGAATGAACTCTTGAATGAATTAGCTTCGGTTCGGGTTTCACCCAGGGGCCAGGGGCTTTGAATATATAGCCCCCTAGGATTAACCACAGCCCTCGGATCAAACCGACCTAAATGGACGATAATTATTCATCCTCAAAGGCGGTGGAGGCAGGATCCACGAGACTCCACCTGATTGGTGGAGGTGGGGAGTCGGCCGACTCCCCTGGGTCGGCCGACCCACCACAATGCCAGTGGGTCCCCGCTTCCGTGTGTTGCCTTACGAGTCTTCTAGATTATACAATTTTACCCGTTCGGTCTTTATCTCTATGTAATCATGACATGTGGGCCTCCTTTGGTTCTCTTTCGATAACCCCCTGCAAATAGACAATCACCAAAACTCGTGGAATTCGTCGGTGTAACCCCTATATCTAACGGTGAACTCATATTAGTCCTTTCTCTTGCTGCGTTGACGGTATAAAATTGATACTTAACGACCGTCAACAAACTCCCCCAAGCTTACCTTTTGCTCGTCCCTGAGCAAAGATAGACTCAGTGAAGGATCAGGAGTTGCTACAATGCTTTCACTCCTCACAAGTACACATGCGTTCAAACAAGAACTCTCCTCTGGATTAGAGTGAACTATCCTGACTCAAAACTCACTCATATCACCTTTCACCATGGGGCTTGTAACCGTCACTTGGGTCTTGAGTAGTTGAAAGATAGAACGGTCAAGTCAAGCGCCATGTTTCTCGCTCTTTGATCAACTATTATCCTGGAGTTTTTGCAAGGTTTTGAAATAAAACTCGAGTTCCTTGTATGAACCTTTCAAGTCTCTCATTTGTGGTATTTACGGATCCTCTCTAAGGCATGAGTAGTGTATGCCTTCTCTCTTCTCAAGAATATGAGGTATTTATGGAACTAAGGCATAGTGGAAAGTGCCTTCTCTCTCTCACCCTACTTTCTAATAGGCTTATGTGGAGCTCATAGGTGGGGAGACACTCAAACTCACTTGCATATATTGCACGGTTAAGACATGGATCCAATAGGAACTAAAATAATAAAGTCATATGTGCATGTGAATGAGGAAATGGAATGGATGATAAGATGATAATAGGATGATGGTGATAAGGAAATGATTATGAGGGGTACTCAACGGTGAACATCTACTTCTACACTTGCTCCTTCGGGGATAACATGACTCCCTTTATTCGGAAACCTTGAAACTTCTTTATGGAAGGACTTGGCTACTCTTTTCTTTTTCTTTCTTCTTTTTTCTTCTTTTTTTTTTTAGAGCAACCAATCCTCGGAAACAAAACTTTAGCAACGGGATTCATATAACTTGAAATGATAATAACTGGAGCTTTTATGTAGGCAAATAGAACGGCGATGATTATGTCTAAATGTTCACTCCGGGATAGGAATAGTACCTTTACGGATGAAGTGAAATAAATGGCGTATATATATGTGGATGGATGGATGGATGGATGCGTACTCCCAGGGTAGGAGCAGCATAGGTGCGTATCTCCAGGGTAGAGATAGCACAGTAAGTGGGGAATGCGTACTCCTAGGGTAGGAGCAGCATAAGTGCATATCTCTAGGGTAGAGATAGCACGATATGTGGTGGATATGGATCTATATGTGGGTGGTACTTCGAGGAACAGAAGTAGCACAGAATGAATGTAACATTTATAAAATGGGTGCATGCTTCTGAGGAAAAGAAGTAGCACAGATCAATGGATGGAGAGCACATAGTATTGACTTTATCTGCGTGACTAATTCCTTATGGGTCCACAGCATAACCACACTCAATGCCTATAAAGTCTACACTCAAACCTAAAATATGATCTATTTAAACGGTGGGTTTTCCTAATCTAGTAAGCATGAATATATGGTCTGTGGTAGGAATTTGAACTCTCATCATAAAGGAACTCATCATGCAGGAATTTAATATTTTCACGATAATTTCTCGAACTCTAGTATGTCTAGGAACAAGATGAACAATGACTCAAAACCTTCCCATATCATACCCGTCAACCACCTAGACTTAGATCAAGTGTTTGCTACCCACAAATTTCAGGTTGAGCAAATCTCAAATCTAAACGGTTGTGTCCAAAACTCGGGAGAGTGCAAGGTTGAAAACTAGGTACTTGAAAGGAATTACGGCGAGCAACTTTTCATCATCTCCATGTAGAGTTTATTCTAGAGATCACTTTTAAAGACAGTTGCAAGAGCTCTCCAAAAGTAGAAAAGATAAATAAGGAAATCTTTACGGGTTTCTATGGTTATGCTTCTTTTTTAGTTGTTTTAATCAAAGCACACTCTAATAAAGCATAAATAGATAAGTTGGAAACACTTAGCTTGGTACACGGGGGATGCTCTCCCCGGCAACGGCGCCAAAAATGCTTGTTGACATTTCTAACGCCACTCAGTGTTAGGTTGTCATCCCCAACATGGCGCCAAAAATGCTTTGGTACTAAATAATGCAACTTTGCTACTAGAAATAAATATGGGATCCGCAGCGCACGAGATAATACCGATGTAGCATTTTAACCAGGAGTAATCCGGGTATCGTTATTTATATTTTTACCCTTTGGGAAGGGAATGCCTTGGATAATGAGTGATGAGCAATGCACATGCTTTGTAATGGAGAGCTTAACCTTGTGCTCGTATCGATCATCTCATACGGGGTAAGTGTCACATAAAATATAGGAATGAATGATAAATGACATAAGATAAATGAGAGCAATTAGCCACATAAAATAATAGTAATAAGCCATCTCAACTTAGCACTCTAAGCTTATAACACTAGCATGGACTAGGGCGATCTAGTGTATAATCCTATGTTATTCTAACTATAAGGTCAAAGCATACAATGATTAGTGCAAGAACATCTAGCAATCATGGCGGGAAAAGGTTACATCTATGCATAGTGATATTACCGGAGAAGACAAGAGACATAGCAATGACTTCAATGTAATAGGTTGTTCTACTAAGACCTACCAACGGGGATGGAATACAAAGGACTCAACGGAACTGTCACTTCCGCGATCTACCACACGACCCGGCCAATAGGGTGTAATCGCGAGATAAATACGGTCTAAGCACCACGCCTACACAATATTTACCACTCACCCATCGATCTAATGAGTAAAGCGCTATACGATCCTATGCATAAACATAATTCTAGTCCAGCTATGCTAAACATATAATCAAAGTAAACTAAGAACAATATAATTGAGAATATAATCAAATAGAGCAAAGTCAAGTATGATATAATAGAATAGAATAAAGTACTACTCATAGTATCACGAACAATGATGAATATTACAAGAATGTAGAGGGGAATTACCAAGAACTCCGACAGATCCGGACTCCAAGCTAGGCTTGATTCCCTCTAGATCTATTCCTATGTAGCTATGCTACTAAACTATGGAGCTCTAATTGAGATGGTGGCTCTGGCTTCTCTGAATTCTGATGAGAGAATGAACTCTTGAATGAATTAGCTTCGGTTCGGGTTTCACCCAGGGGCCAGGGGCTTTGAATATATAGCCCCCTAGGATTAACCACAGCCCTCGGATCAAACCGACCTAAATGGACGATAATTATTCATCCTCAAAGGCGGTGGAGCGGGATCCACGAGACTCCACGATTGGTGGAGGTGGGGAGTCGGCCGACTCCCCCCACAGATCGGCCGACCCACCACAATGCCAGTGGGTCCCCGCTTCCCGTGTTGCCTTCCTCGGAGTCTTCTAGATTATACAATTTTACCCGTTCGGTCTTTATCTCTATGTAATCATGACATGTGGGCCTCCTTTGGTTCTCTTTACGATAACCCCCTATGAAAATAGACAATCACCAAAACTCGTGGAATTACATCGGTGTAACCCCTATATCTAACGGTGAACTCATATTAGTCCTTTCTCTTGCTGCGTTGACGGTATAAAATTGATACTTAACGACCGTCAACAAACTCCCCAAGCTTACCTTTTGCTCGTCCCTGAGCAAAGATAGACTTCGAGTGAAGGATCGGGAGTTGCTACAATGCTTTCACTCCTCACAAGTACACATGCGTTCAAACAAGAACTCTCCTCTGGATTAGAGTGAACTATCCTGACTCAAAACTCACTCATATCACCTTTCACCATGGGGCTTGTAACCGTCACTTGGGTCTTGAGTAGTTGAAAGATAGAACGGTCAAGTCAAGCGCCATGTTTCTCGCTCTTTGATCAACTATTATCCTGGAGTTTTTGCAAGGTTTTGAAATAAAACTCAGAGTTCCTTGTATGAACCTTTCAAGTCTCTCATTTGTGGTATTTACGGATCCTCTCTAAGGCATGAGTAGTGTATGCCTTCTCTCTTCTCTCAAGAATATGAGGTATTTATGGAACTAAGGCATAGTGGAAAGTGCCTTCTCTCTCTCACCCTACTTTCTAATAGGCTTATGTGGAGCTCATAGGTGGGGAGACACTCAAACTCACTTGCATATATTGCACAGTTAAGACATGGATCCAATAGGAACTAAAATAATAAAGTCATATGTGCATGTGAATGAGGAAATGGAATGGATGATAAGATGATAATAGGATGATGGTGATAAGGAAATGATTATGAGGGGTACTCAACTAGTGAACATCTACTTCTACACTTGCTCCTTCGGGGATAACATGACTCCCTTTATTCGAAAACCTTGAAACTTCTTTATGGAAGGACTTGGCTACTCTTTTCTTTTTCTTTCTTCTTTTTTCTTCTTTTTTTTTTTTTTTAGAGCAACCAATCCTCTGGAAACAAAACTTTAGCAACGGGGATTCATATAACTTGAAATGATAATAACTGGAGCTTTTATGTAGGCAAATAGAACGGCGATGATTATGTCTAAATGTTCACTCCCAGGATAGGAATAATACCTTTCTGGATGAAATGAAATAAATGGCGTATATATATGTGGATGGATGGATGGATGGATGGATGGATGCGTACTCCCAGGGTAGGAGCAGCATAGGTGCGTATCTCCAGGGTAGAGATAGCACAGTAAGTGGGGAATGCGTACTCCTAGGGTAGGAGCAGCATAAGTGCATATCTCTAGGGTAGAGATAGCACGATATGTGGTGGATATGGATCTATATGTGGGTGGTACTTCGAGGAACAGAAGTAGCACAGAATGAATGTAACATTTATAAAATGGGTGCATGCTTCTGAGGACAGAAGTAGCATAGATCAATGGATGGAGAGCACATAGTATTGACTTTATCTGCGTGACTAATTCCTTATGGGTCCACGGCATAACCACACTCAATGCCTATAAAGTCTACACTCAAACCTAAAATATGATCTATTTAAACGAGATGGGTTTTCCTAATCTAGTAAGCATGAATATATGGCTGTGGTAGAAATTTGAACTCTCATCATAAAGGAACTCATCATGCGGGAATTTAATATTTTCACGAGATAATTTCTCGGAACTCTAGTATGTCTAGGAACAAGATGAACAACGACTCAAAACCTTCCCATATCATACCCGTCAACCACCTAGACTTAGATCAAGTGTTTGCTACCCACAAATTTCGGGTTGAGCAAATCTCAAATCTAAACGATTGTGTCCAAAACTCGGGAGAGTGCAAGGTTGAAAACTAGGTACTTGAAAGGAATTACGGCGAGCAACTTTTCATCATCTCCATGTAGAGTTTATTCTAGAGATCACTTTTAAAGACAGTTGCAAGAGCTCTCCAAAAGTAGAAAAGATAAATAAGGAAATCTTTACGAGTTTCTATGGTTATGCTTCTTTTTTAGTTGTTTTAATCAAAGCACACTCTAATAAAGCATAAATAGATAAGTTGGAAACACTTAGCTTGGTACACGGGGGATGCTCTCCCCCAAGGCTGGATGTTGACATAGTCTGGCGATGTTGGCCGACGGGCATCGAAGACGTTCTAGTCTTCCGGGGAGTGTCGTAGATAGTTCTTTTGGAGAAAGCATTCAATTTTGCGGGCGTACTCCGACGGGGGACTGGATGTCCTTACGCTGTTAGCTCTTCATGATCCTTGATGTTCTGTGAAGCTCAAATAGACAACAAAGCTTGTGGAACCTGATTAAGCGTTAGTGATAAAACCTCTAGGCCTTGGTTGTCTAGAACTTTCTTAACTTAGACTTGTTCTAACGGGATCACAAGAAATATTTTTATCTTTTTATTATTTAAGGAATGCGAGACGGGGGAAATAAATATCTTTGAGAAATTATTTTTGTGCCACCACGGTGAATGATTATTCACATGGGGCTTGACGATTTTGGATGCGAATGCACAACATCTTTATTTTCTTTTCTAATGCGAGAGATGGTAAAGATGCAACTAAGATGCAAATAGGAAAATAAATATGCTAAGGTAAAAATGCAATCTTTGGAAAGTAATTGCTTGATAATACCAAGTTACCTCTTGGCGCGGCGTTCGGTGGTTTTAAGTCCTCCGAAACGGGACTTGTCATGTTCGCTCATTTTCAAGGGCGCATTGGTAGCGCCTCGGATGATGTCGCCTCGTGTGTAGGAATTGATTCTGATTTTACTTTTACCTTCCACACCTTCTTCGTTGGAGAGGGTGACCTTGAGGAGGAAGCTTCTTGGGGCACTTGTTTCTCTTCGATAGCACCTCTTCGGGTTCTTCTACAATGTTCTTCTCTTCGGGTACCGATCTTCATATCGAATACTTCTCCCTCATAGTCAGCCCATCCATCTTTAGTGATGTTCTTCTTGTTACGCGGCAGTCTGTGCCTCCTCCTTGTTCTGTTCTTCTTGGGCTCTTCGGTGATTATATAATTATTGTTGAAGTAGCGGCGTACCTTCTCGGTGGGAAAGTGGAAATGGATCTCTCATCGTCCCGATATAGATGATAGCTCGTGGTGTTTAGGAATGGTCTTCCTAGGATGATTGGAGGATCGTAGTCATCTCCCATGTCAATGACTAGGAAGTGCAGTAGGGACATAATGGTCATCTATCCGGATGAGGACATCCTTCACTTCTCCTTCGACGAAGCGGAATGTCGATCTACGCCATCTGCATTGTGCATAGGTAGGCTCCAAAGGCATAGTGCCATATAGATACTCATAAGTTACTTTGGCCATAATGTTGACGCCCGATCCGGTGTCACGAGACACTTTATTGAAAGAGCTTCGTTGATGGAGCATTGAATGGTTGGGACACACAGGTCATCCTTCTTGATCGGACGTGGGGACTGAGTAAGTGGTCATGCTCCACGTGGACTGCGGTGACCATCCTCACTTGTCTCCGTCTTCTTGGTCTTCTTATCTTTGTTCTTGCTCTTCTTAGGCGGATTCTTCTTCTTCTCCTTGTTTTGTTGATGAGGGTGTCTTTGAAGCTATGACACTGTTCTTGAAGAAGAAGGTTTCTCTCTTGCCCTTGATGTTGAAGATGATCTTGGCGGTGTTGGCATACATGATGGCTCCGGCGGTGTTCAAGAATGGTCGTCCCAAAATGATAGGGGACCTTTCATCACTGCTGTATCCACTACCACGAAGTCTGCGGGAACATACGAGTTGCCTACTCGTACACAAATGTCTTCTAGTATTCCCAAAGGAACACGGAGTGACCGATCCGCAAGGGCCGTAAGCACATGGTTGTGTATGCTAAGGGGCATCCGAATAGCTTCTCGTATATCACTCTTGGCATGATGTTGATGCTTGCACCGAAGTCCATTGCCTCATTAAAGTTAGTACTTCCAATGGAGATCGGAATGGCTGGTCTCCACTGGATCGCCCTTCTTGATTGGCGAGTTGAGTCAATCCATGACCCCTTCGATGGATCACTTCGGCTATCTTCTACATTGAATATATCAACAAGATTTGCGGTTTCGAGCTCTTCGGGTTGTCTGCCCGGTTTACCTTGGCCGGTGGAGGGAGCAAGGTTAACAAGGCTGTTGTACTGCGACTCAAGTATCTTGTTGAAGGCGAGTGACTCTTGATGGCATTGGAAAAGCCATCCATTCTGTTGCGAGTGTCTCTAGGACCTTGTCATTTGATGTCGGCTTCTTGGACGGTTGTCCATCATCTTGCCTTGATTCAGCACTAACTCTCTCAAAGGCGGTGGTTGTAATTATTGTAGGAGGAGTTGTTACCTTGATAGTTGCACGAATAATTGCACGAGTAGTTAGGCCTCTGCTGCTGATTCCAACCTTGATTACTGCGAGGACGATAGTAATTATTGTTGTTGTTGTTGAGGTAGTTCACGTCCTTCTTCAGCTACGGGCGGTTAGCACTGTGTGCCCGATCTCTCCACACTCTTCACATGTCATGCGAGCATCATGTATATGCATGACTTCTTTCTTCTGTGTGGCTCTCTCATCGAGCCTCTTCATTAGCAGATCCATTTTGGCGGACACATGTCTACCTCCTTCGGTAGTGCATTCCTCCACCTCTCTTGCGGGTCCGAGTTCTTTCTTCACTCCAACCTTGGTTGGATGCCATCTTCTCCACAAGAGGCCGTGGCTTGAGGAATTGTGAGTGATAAGAATGCACCTCCGAGCGCGCATCCATCGTCTCACGTGTCTTTGTTCTTGAGCCCATGGTAGAATGTCTGCATGAGCAGCCAATTCTCCATGCCATGATGAGGACACTCGAGGATGTAATCTTGAAAGCGCTCCCAAGCTTCGGGACGGTCTCATCATGGTGTTCTTTGAAAGCTTGATATCTTCCCATGAAGAGCATTTGTCTTGCCCATGGGGAAGAACTTCGCCAAGAAATTGGAGGAACATAGTGCCCACGTAGGATTCTTCTCTTTATTGGCGTAGAACCACTTTTTCGCTCTCCCAAGAGTGAGAATGGGAAGAGGCGAAGTAGTATAGCATCTCTGGGGACATCCTTGATAGTGAATGTGCTACAAATCTCCGGGAAGTGTTGGAGATGAGCACTAGCATCTTCATGGGCCTTCCCACGAACCGGCTTACTTGCACCATGTTGATTAGCGCGGGCTTGAGCTCAAAAGCTCCTTCGATGTCTGCAGGTGGTCAGTACGAATGTTGTCCGTAGTTGGAGCGAGAACTCGCGGAGTGACTTGTTTGCCATGGCTTCAAACGCTGGTGTCAAGTCTCGAATGAAAGGCTGACTTTACGCTTCGACAAACTTCAAGTTGAGTTGATGATGATGTTTTAGTGGTCTTCTTCAACTTGCTTGGCCTTCCCGAATAAAGCTTACGGATCGTCAATATAATTATCGGGAAGAATTGTCTTTTTCATACATTACCATATAAGATATAAAAATAGACGAAAAACAAGGGTAAGGCTGTATGAGTAGAGAATGGTGACGAGTGCTCAATCTCATTATGTAGTGCAATGCTGCTCATTATCCATTGGCTTTCAACCTTCCCGGCAACGGCGCCAAAAATGCTTGTTGACATTTCTAACGCCACTCGGTGTTAGGTTGTCATCCCCAACATGGCGCCAAAAATCTTTGTACTAAATAATGCAAAAGCTTGCTACTAGAAATAAATATGGGATCCGCAAGCGCACTGGATAATACCGATGTAGCATTTTAACCGGGAGTAATCCAGGTATCGTTATTTATATTTTTACCCTTTGGGAAGGGAATGCCTTGGATAATGAGTGATGAGCAATGCACATGCTTTGTAATGGAGAGCTTAACCTTGTACTGTATCGATCATCTCATACGGGGTAAGTGTCACATAAAATATAGGAATGAATGATAAATGACATAAGATAAATGAGAGCAATTAGCCACATAAAATAATAGTAATAAGCCATCTCAACTTAGCACTCTAAGCTTATAACACTAGCATGGACTAGGGCGATCTAGGGTATAATCCTATGTTATTCTAACTATAAGGTCAAAGCATACAATGATTAGTGCAAGAACATCTAGCAATCATGGCGGGAAAAGGTTACATCTATGCATAGTGATATTACCGAGAAGACAAGAGACATAGCAATGACTTCAATGTAATAGGTTGTTCTACTAAGACCTACCAACGGGGATGGAATACAAAGGACTCAACGGAACTGTCACTTCCGCGATCTACCACACGACCCGGCCAATAGGGTGCAATCGCGAGATAAATACGGTCTAAGCACCACGCCTACACAATATTTACCACTCACCCATCGATCTAATGAGTAAGCGCTATACGATCCTATGCATAAACATAATTCTAGTCCAACTATGCTAAACATATAATCAAAGTAAACTAAGAACAATATAATTGAGAATATAATCAAATAGAGCAAAGTCAAGTATGATATAATAGAATAGAATAAAGTACTACTCATAGTATCACGAACAATGATGAATATTACAAGAATGTAGAGGGGAATTACCAAGAACTCCGACAGATCCGGACTCCAAGCTAGGCTTGATTCCCTCTAGATCTATTCCTATGTAGCTATGCTACTAAACTATGGAGCTCTAATTGAGATGGTGGCTCTGGCTTCTCTGAATTCGATGAGAGAATGAACTCTTGAATGACTTAGCTTGGTTCGGGTTTCACCCGGGGGCCGGGGGCTCGAATATATAGCCCCCTAGGATTAACCACGCCCTCGGATCAAACCGACCTAAATGGACGATAATTATTCATCCTCAAAGGCGGTGGAGGCGGGATCCACGAGACTCCACCGATTGGTGGAGGTGGGGAGTCGGCCGACTCCCCACTGGTCGGCCGACCCACCACAATGCCCAGTGGGTCCCCGCTTCCAGTGTTGCCTTACGGAGTCTTCTAGATTATACAATTTTACCCGTTCGGTCTTTATCTCTATGTAATCATGACATGTGGGCCTCCTTTGGTTCTCTTTACGATAACCCCCTGCGAAATAGACAATCACCAAAACTCGTGGAATTACGTCGGTGTAACCCCTATATCTAACGGTGAACTCATATTAGTGCTTTCTCTTGCTGCGTTGACGGTATAAAATTGATACTTAACGACCGTCAACAGTCGTCCCTATGGCGCTGGCGAAATGTGGCGCTGTACTCGATGAGCTTGGGGTGGTCGTTCGCGTTGTTGTACGCGTCCGGCCCGTCCTCCGAGTCGAACCTGTTGTTCGGGTCCGACGCTTTGCCCTTGTGAGAAAGGGTGTACCCCACCACCTCGTTGATCTCCTCCCCACCATGGGACCCCCTCTGCGATGAAAACAAACATGGTTACAGGTAAATAGATTGAGTGCTACAGTAAATAGATCAACAGGAGCATACCCATGCGTCCATGAACTGCGGGAGGGACCGGTTCCCTTGGTGGTGTGCTACCCTCGCATTCTTGAGCTGGCGCTCCCGACGCTCGTTTTTCACCTCGTACGCCTTGTCCGATCTCCAGTAGCGCACAATCTCCTTCCAGCATTGCGGGTCCTTGTCACACCACCCCGGTATCCACTAAGAAACATCAAGTATTTGACATGTCAGAAGATGAATTGAATGTTTCACCGAAGAAATAAGAACAAATGTTTCTGGCAATTACACCGCAAGTACTCCTCGGTGAGTCGGTCTCCTCTGGTGGATGATCTCTGCCCGGACTCGAGGCTTCTTGATCACCTCGCCAAGCACGTTGCGGTAGTGGTTGATGACGCACTGGATGCGTGCCTCGTGGTACAAGTCCTTGAGACGTGAGTGGCAGGCGTTCTCCAGTACGATCTCCGCCCTGGCCTGTTTCCCATCCGCGCACTTGAAGTACCACTTCATTGTTTCAAAAACGTCCAACGAATGTGTAGTATTGAGAAATGCGTTGTGATGAAGACACTCACCCAAAACTCCCTCTTGATCTTCGCCGCAAGTGGCTCGCGTGCAGGTGAACCAGCACGATCGCCGCCTTCGGGCTCGGGGACGGGGACGATGTGCAGGTGGAAGTGGTCCTAGACCATGGGTGGCTGTCAAACGACGTCGGTGGTGACCATGCCTAGGTAGTACTCCCTAATCAGCAGGGAGAGGATGCCATTGACATGGCGTGAGTCCCGTTTAGCCCCATTTCCAACATCGCCCGGAAACACCCAGCTCCTGCACGAGTCATTAACAACAATTGTTAGTCTGCAGTTCAGTTTTCAACATGCCATATGAACAATGTGAACAAAGTAGTTTACTTACCTGTCGCTGACGGGTGAAATCACCTTGCGATGGTGGGGGAGCGGCTTTTGGCTAGGGAGCGTCGAGGGCCCGATCTCGAAGGGCTTCCTCAAACCTGAGGAAGGCCCCCCATCACCGTGCCCCCGTCGTCGTCGTTGTCGTCGTCGTCGCCGCCACCGCTGCCACCGTCCCCGGTCGTCGTCGTCGTCGTCTCGAACTCTAGCCTCTTCTGCCAGAGACGCCCACTGCGGGCCGTCTCCTCCATACCGGCCGGCTCCTCCTCCCTACCGGCCGGCTCCTCCATGTCCGGCTCCTCCACGTCGCGACCGCCGAAGAGCGAGCGGCAGTTCTGTGGAGGCAGCCTCTTCCTGTCGCCTGACATTTTGTCGAGTGCCTGCAATGACAAAGATTAAAACAATTAGCGTAAATTGCAAGGTGATAATAATAACTCGTAAATGACAAGTAGCTATAAATAAAGAAACATAATTGTAAATTAAACATAATTGTAAATGACAAGTAGTTGTATTACGTGGAGGTGACATAATCTCTGCATATGGCAATACGACCGGTGAGACGTCATCACCACTTTTCTCATCATCACTATCAATATTGTCCAGCTCTCGATCGTCCTCATCATCTCCATCGGCATCGTCATCGTCATCGTCCAGAACAACTCCTTCGTGCTTCCTCTGCCATTGCTCAAGGAGTTGTCTTAGCATCCAGCACGTCATCACCCTCATCCTCATCGATGTCGTTGTCTACTTCCATGCTCATTAGCGCAGAAATGTCTATCTCGAATTGCCCTTCTAGCCCCTCAGGTTGATAGAACTCATCTGTCGTTGGGTCAAAGTTGCAATCATCATCATTTAGGGGAGCAACTTTATAGCGCGGAGATACCATGTGCACAAGGCTCCAACCCGCAAGCCTTGGGTCAGTTTGGCACGCCCATGGAAGGTAATAAACTTGGTTGGCGTCTCGGTTAGCCACAATATAGACATCATCTCTATTATATTTGGAATCCTGTCGAATTTCAATTTGCCCAATCTTAAGGTCTTGTTTCATGACATAAGGATCGAACCAATGGCATTTGAATACCACTGGCTTCAAAGAACTGCCACCCTTGAATTCGAGCTCGTATATCTCTTCGACTATGCCGTAATAGTCCAATTTATCATTGCCGAGAGTACAAACTCCGCTGCACGTGGTTTTTTGTTGGGGCCGGCTCTCCTCGTAGCCTCTAGTGCGAAAGCGATAGCCATTGATCATAAACGGTGTATGACTTGACCTTATGGTTGAAGCCAAGGCCCACCTCTCTCAATTCAGCACTCATTTGCGGATGCATGCAGGTCTCGGGGTTAGGGACGGTTCGGCCGTTAAATTACTCGCTCCTAGGAGCAAAGTGGAATCACAAAGTCAGGAAACGATAGGTAAACAATGGAACCTTTGAACGGGACCAGGAACGAAGTTGGGCTTGCCATGTCTAAGAAGACGGTCCTCTTGTTGCGAGGTAGGAGCAGTATTGCCGCTCCAGTGAATATTAATGAATTCCTAAAAAACAAGAGACAGGGGGGGTCGAATCGATAGGTAAGAGGATATAGTGATGGTGTATGAAACAAGCGTACTGAGAACTTACTTCTGATAATCCAGGCACTCATCAAGGTTCAACAACAAGTACACCATGATAGTGGTCCACTCCTCATGGGTCAAGTTCTTGTTGGCACCTGCGCTTCCTTTTTCGAGATCCCCTTTGAAAAGGCTGAGGTTCGATGAGTTCTCCTCGACGTTGTAACGAGGGGTTGGATCTTGCGGTCTGCGAAGTTTTTCGGTATAGTACACCTGTGTGAATGTTGACACCTCCTCCATAATGAATGCCTCTGCCATAGAAGCCTCAATTTTGGCTTTATTTTTACACTTCTTCCGAAGTAGCTTTAGACACCTCTCGATTGGATAGCACCAACGGTGTTGCACGGGCCCCCAACCGTGCCTCCCTTGGTAGGTGCAAAATCAGATGCTGCATCGATAGGAAGAAGCCGAGTGGAAATATCATCTCCAACTTGCAGAGCAACAGAGGTGCAGCCTTCTCCAGATCAAGACAAACTTCTCGAGATAACTGCTTGGCACAAAGCTATCAGAAGAAAAAGCTCAACTCGGCCAGGACGTGCCACACTGGCTCGGGGAGGTATCCCCGGGTCATCGCGGGAAGGATCCGCTAAATCCATATGTGGAAGTCGTGACTCTTCATCCCTAACACTTTCATAGTCTCCAAGTTCACTCCCCGAGCCAGATTCGCCGCATACCCATCAGGGAACCGCAACGTGCTCATCCACTTCAGTATTTCCTTCCTAATTGGCCTTTTCAGGACGTAATTGGCAGGGCCCCTTTTCCATCTCTTGCCTAGCGCAGGGGTCTTCATCACAAGCTTTGGTCTATCACAAATCGTTTCAATGTCGAGTCTATCCTTAATGTTGTCCTTCGACTTCTTACCAATGTCCATGAGTGTTGCCCAGAGTGCCTCGGCGACATTCTTTTTTGTGTGCATTACATCGATGTTGTGTGGAAGAAGAAGGTGCTTGAAGTACAGTAGCTTATGCAAGCCTGATATATGAGTCCACATGTGTGTGGTACCATATCCAATAAAACCACCATTCACTTCATCAATTTAGAGAGCCTGTAACTCGGCAAGGACAGCGGCAGGGCTCCTAGGCTCAGGAATGGGATCGGTGACTTGAACACCTTTCGTGAAGTGCTTTTCATCCCGTCTCAATTCATGGCCCTCGGATAGGAATTGCCAATTTTTGTCGAAAGAAGAGTACTTGCCACCCTTTTTCAGCCAGGTGAACATCACATCTGTCTTGCATGTTGGGCAAGGGAACTTCCCGTAAACACACCACGCGCTGAAGAAGCCATACGCCAAGAAGTCATGCAATGAATACTGGTACCACACATTGTTGATGGTAGTTAAGTATCATTTTTATACCGTCAACGCAGCAAGAGAAAGGACTAAAATGAGTTCACCTATTAGATATAGGGGTTACACTAATAGAATTCCATAAGTTTTGGTGATTGTCTATTTCTGCAGGGGGTTATCAGGAAAGAACCTAAAGAAGGCCCACATGTTGGGATTACATAGAGATAAAGACCGAACGGGTAAAAAGAATACTCTAGAAGACTCAGGAAGGCAACCCCTGGAAGCTGGGCCCTACCTGGCAGCCTCTAGGGGCGGCCGACTCCCCCCTTGGGGCGGCCGCCTCTCCACCTCAACCAATGAGATTGAGTCTCGTGGATTATGCCTCCACCGTCTTTGAGGATGAATAATAATCGTCCGTTTAGGTTGGTTTGATCCGAGGGCTGTGGTGCATCCTAGAGGGCTATATATTCAGAGCCCCTGACCCCAGGAGAAACCCTAATTCATATTCATTCAACAGTTCATTCTCTCATCTGAAGAATTCAAACAAGCCAGAGCCATCATCTCAATTAGAGCTCCATAGTTTAGTAGCATAGCTACATAGGAATAGATCTAGAGGGAATCAAGCCTAGCTTGGAGTCCAGATCTGTCGAAGTTCTTGGTAATTCCCCTCTACATTCTTGTAATATTCATCATTGTTTGTGATACTATGAATAGTACTTTATTCTATTCTATTATATCAGAATTGACTTTGCTCTATTTGATTATGTTCTCAATTATATTGTTCTTAGTTTACTTTGATTATATGTTTAGCATAGCTGGACTAGAATTATGTTTATGCATAGGATCGTATAGCGTTTGCTCATTAGGCCAATGGGTGAGTGATAGATATTGTGTAGGCATGGTGCCTAGACCGTATTTATCTGCGATTGCACCCTATATTCCGGATCGTGAGGTAGATCGTGGGAGTGACAGTCCTGTTGAGTCCTTTGTAGTCCTTCTCCCGAGTATAGGTCTAGCAGAATACCCCTATTACATTGAAGTCATTGCTATGTCTCCAGTCTTCTCTGGTAATATCACTATGCATAGATGTAACCTTTTCCCACCATGATTGCTAGATGTTCTTGCACTAATCATTGTATGCTTTGACTTTATAGTTAGAATAACATAGGATTATACCCTAGATCGTCCTAGTCCATGCTAGCATTATAAGCTTAGAGTGCTAAGTTGAGATGGTTACTATTATTTTATGTGGCTAAATGCTCTCATTTATCTTATGTCAATTATCATTCATTCCTATATTTCATGTGACACTTACCTGTATGAGATGATCGATACAGACAAGGATAAGCTCTCCATTATCGCATGCGCATTTCTCATCACTCATTATCCAGTGCATTCCCTTCCCAGTGGTAAAATTATAAATAACAATACCTGGATTACTCCTGGTTAAAATACTACGATGATATTTTCTGTGCGCTTGCGGAACCCTCCATATTTCAGTTGCACTTAATAACCATCAACAAGCATTTTTGGCGCCGTTGCCGGGGAAGGTTGAAAGCCAATGGATAATGAGCAGCATTGCACTAGATAATGAGATTGAGCGCTATCACCATTCTCTACTCATACAGCCTTACCCTTGTCTTTTGTTTATTTTATATATCTTATGCAGGGTTGTTGACACTAGATACGCACACGAAAGAATCAAAGAGAAATAATCCACAAGCG
The DNA here is from genome assembly GCA_018135685.1 of Themeda triandra. NCBI lineage: Eukaryota > Viridiplantae > Streptophyta > Magnoliopsida > Poales > Poaceae > Themeda > Themeda triandra. Next base: position 45,980 of record JAENPR010000908.1, on the reverse strand, counting down.
CACGGATATCGGTGAGCACTCCACCCGGGAGATAAGTCCTGAGTATCGTATTTGTTTTTATCCGCTAGGAGAAAACGTGCAATAGACTAACCCGATCTTTACTACTACCCCTGGGCTGCTAGTCAAGTGAGAATTAAGCGATATAGAGAGAACTCCTTCGTCAGTCTTCTTCTAACCTATGGCAAGCTTTGAGACTATTGTCCTAAGGGGGTACCTGAGGAAAAGACACTGCAGAGGATGCTAAACCGGGCACAAAGGACCTACCTTACCTACCAACGGGAAGTGGATTACAAAGGTAATAAAGGGATTGTCACTTCACTCACTACTACCACGGCTCCAGACGAATAGGGAGCATCTACAAGTGAACCTAGCCTAAGCACCACGCTTATGCTAAAGAATGATTACTCTATTCCCAACGCGAAGTGAATAAAGTAAACTTGTAAACCGAAGAACAATAATAACAACGAACTTACTAGTATTAGAAGTTGAATTGCCGAATGATCCTAAAACCAAGCCTTGGGTTAGGAGACTTGATCCCGCAGGTACACTGGAGAGGAGACACCGACAGGCTAGGCTTCCTCCAAATCTACCTCCACTCTATACTCTCTCAATCTCTCTTGATAATAATACCCTATAGAGATAGATCCATTCGAGGGACCCTTCTCTATCTAATTCTCTCTCTCTGGAATGAATTAATATGAAGTCTAGAATGAATTAGGGTTTCTCCCAGGGCCAGGGGCTCTGAATATATAGCCCTCTAGGATGCACCACAGCCCTCGGATCAAACCGACCTAAATGGACGATTATTATTCATCTTCAAAGTCGGTGGAGGCAGGATCCGCGAGCCTCCACCTGATTGGTCCATGTGGAGGGGCGGCCGACCCTAGCCTAGGGGTGGCCGACTCTGGCCAATGCCAGGTGGGCCCAGGCTTTAGGTGTCGCCTTCTGGAGTCTTCTAGATTATACTTTTTCACCCGTTCGGTCTTTCTCTCTATGTAAACCCGACATGTGGACCATCTTGGGTAGTTTTCAGCTGTCACCTACGAAAATAGATATTCACCAATACTCATGGAATTACGTCGTGGTAACCCTATATCTATCAAGTATTTATAAATAGGTCCATTTGCATGCTGAGTTGACGGTTAATTTTATGAGTTAACGACCGTCAACAAACTCCCCCACACTTGTCTTTTACTCGTCCTCGAGGAAAAGGATGGATTACTTTAAGCATAGCCTCAAACGAAGACATCAACTTTAGACTATCCCTGATCATACCTGCACTGCGGGATTCAAAGTGTCTACCATTGAACTTTGGGGAGTTGAAAGATGGAACAGCGCGAAGTAGAGATCTTTCTTCTATCAATCCTGTCACTTGGAGTTTTTATAATATATTTGCAAAGAAAACTTAGCTTACCCTTCTCCATCATGTAGCACACTCGAATCACTCATTATATGTGGTATTTGTAGAACTCACCATTATGTATAGAGCACTCAAATCTCTCAATGTATGTAGTATTTATGGAACTCACTTGAGGCATGTGAAGGGTATGCCTCCTATTCTATAAAGGCTTATGTGGAGTTTAGGGTATTTCAAGGAATAGCATTTTTACCTGTGTATATTGATTAGTCAAAAACAGGAACCACGGAGAGGGGGACCTTACTCTAGATCAAGTGTGTGCAAGTGTGTGGAATATTTGGTGGCTAAATTGATGGTAATGATGCTCCTTTCCTCTCTTGCACACTCATCTCTTGAACATTGCCTTGCTGATCTTCTCTTGAATGATGATTTGATTTTCTTCTGAATAACTCTTTGAGCTTCTTTGAATTTCCTTCTCTTAGGATCAGAATGCTTTGGAGCTCATGGGCTATCTCTTTTCTCTTTCTTTCTTTTCTTTCTCTTTTTTTTAACAACTTGTTTTTGCATAGCCCATGTCTCAATCTTGGACACAATAACTTTCTTGAACATGATGATAACAATGATGATGGTAATCTTCTTTCAAAATACTAGATGATGATAACATCCCTTGGAGCATATAGAAGTCCTAAAAAGTGTATGTATCCTCTCCCGATTGTGTAGGAGATGGATAAATGGCGGAAAGCATGTTTTTGCGTACTCCCGGTGTAGGAGCAAAGCGAGATATATATGTGGGTGTAAGTGCACTTGATCATATGAGTAAGAGACCCTTCTCTATGGCTCTAATACCGCCAAGACTAGTCTCAACACAAATGAAAAGCTTATGTCTTTGGTCTTTCAAAATTTTGTCGACGAGGCTCTATAGGCATTTATTACCACGAGAGGAGAAGTATAGCTAAAATTTTAAGATTTTTGAAAAGAAATTCTCCAAGCAACTAGATATCAAGAAATCGAGGTTCTCATGGTTCATGCTATCTCACTTGTCCACAACAACCTAAGTAAAATAGGGTTCCTATAAATTAACGTTTCCAACGGAACGGGGATTCCCGGGAATTATCATGGTATGAGTCTATCTTGGGGTCATGATTAAAATAATCTACCTTCTCAATATATATAGCAGATGATTTAAATCAAGGTGTTCCCCAAATGAATCGAAAAAACGTGATCGGTATAAAATTTGGAACTTAGGGAAGCAAACCTGACCGTGGATGAAAGCTGGAGCCAAGTGGGCCCACCTCAGGGGCAGGCGCCTCGAGATTTGGGGTGGCCGACTCGCGGTGGCCCCTCGGGGTCCGCTTCACCGAGCATGATCTTTATGTAATATCTTTTCAAATATTTTTGCTGTTTCGCTGATATCCGTTAGTTTCTTCGTCGCTTGCCTCCCCCACGCTAGATTTACGGTATCTTCATTCACAACAAGGTGGAGACAAAAGAGGCAACATATATCCAATAATAAATATAACTAGAAAACTTTATTTCATCCTCATTAAGGCCTAGATTACAAGTATTGAAAGGAAACTAAGATCGAGCTAACCTTTAACTAAGCACACTGCAAACTAAAACTTTAAACTGAGCAATCTAAATCTCCCTAGGCCTTTTTGATGCTAAGATAAATCTTGTCTAATCGACTTGCTTCTCTAGATCGTCCATTTTCTTCTCCAACTTATCCGTCTTCTTTTCTAGCGTACGAAGTATATCTATGGCAGTGACAATGCTTCTACTCTGGACACATTGGCAGTTTTCTAGAGATGCAATAATTGCACGTTGAGTTTCTAACTCCTTCTCTAAGTCTGCAACGGTCTTGCGGCGCTTCCGTGGAGCTTCTGAGGTGGCAAGAACTGCTTTCGGGGCTTCCTTAGGAGGGATGAACTTGACCTTGCTCGAGTGAGCACGGACTCCCTCAAAATACGAGCACTCTCCAGTGCTATATCTAGCACAAATGATCTCCTCTTGCTTGTTGGTCTTCACTCCCATAAGCATCTCATTGTGCTTAGGAGGGAGGATCTTGGTGCCTTCAGGGAGCTTCACAACGGGACCCTTTGGAGGTCCATCTAGGAGCAAAGGCTTGGGTGCAGCGACGACAGGTTGAGCGAAGTAGCAATGGCTGTAAGCTTGGGGTTTTGGAGGGATAGAGGCTAGAGGTTTTGGCTCAGCAAGAACAATGGCCTTGCACTCAGGCTCCTCCTTTGGGATGGTGTTGAGATCAATCCCGAAGCGGATCAATCTCCTATCTAAGTTTTCTGGCTCTGGCTTCACCATTGCTACGTAGCAAGCTTGATGCTAGGAGGAGGAGGCTTAGATGGAATGAGGTTGGCCTATGGCTGGGCTTCTTTATATAGGGGCTGGGAAAAGCATCTAAAGGGAATCTCCGAAGGAATAACGCATCAACGTAATCTCAAAAACCCTAATCGGGAAAAATTCCCGAAGGAAGAGTGTAGAAGGATCGCGAATGCAAAAGGCGGCGGCGAATGGGCGAAGCCACGGGGCGGCCAACTCTAGGTCAGAGGCGGCCGCCTCTGACAGGTGGCCTCCCCGGTCAGGGTTTTTCGCAACCTATTCTACGTATTTTTGTCATTCGGAAAAATACCCTGGACCCCAAAAACTGAAAAGTAAAAAGGTCAGGCCCAACTACCTAATTGAGAAAGAAATTTAATTCATCTATTTCACCGATTTCTTCAATGGGCTCTAAAAATATTTTAAGACGTTGACCATTTACCTTGACTATTGTACCTTCGTTGTTGCGAAGCGTAACGGCTCCATGCGATGATGAGCTTACAACTTCGAACGGTCCTTCCCATTTGCTTCGAAGCTTTCCTTGCCCGAAGAGTTTGACCTGGAATTAAAAGTAATACCTTGTCTCCGGGTGTGAACTCCTTGATCTTGATTCTCTTGTCATGCCATCTTTTCACTCTCTCTTTGTATATCTTGGCATTGTGATAAGCTTTTTCTCTCCATTCTTCTAATTCGAGATTTGCATCCTCCTCTTCTCTCCTCGTCGCTTCTAGATCCATATTCCATTTCTTGATGGCCCAAAGGTGAGCTTTGAATTCTAGCTCTCTTGGTAAGTGGCGAGTCTTTCCGTAGACCAGTTGATATGGTGACATCCCAATAGGTGTCTTGTATCTTTTCGATATGCCCATAGTGCATCGGGAAGCTTGTCCTTCCATGCTTTGTTCCCATTTCATTAACTGTTTTCTAAAGAATATTCTTGATTTGCTTATTTGATGTCTCTGCTTGGCCACTTGTCTGAGGGTGATACGGAGTAGCGACGTTATGGCGTACCCATGCTTCAATAGGTATTGCTCGAAGCGCTTGTCGATGAAATGTGATCCTCCATCACTTATGACTATCCCCGGGACACCGAACCTTGGAAATATTATTTCTTCGAACATCTTCTTGGAGCTTGAACTATCTGCCTTTTTGCATGGCAGGGCTTCGACCCATTTAGACACATAGTCCACTGCTACAAGGATGTATTCACATTTCTTCGATGGTGGAAATGGTCCCATAAAATCAACTCCCCAGACATCAAAGAGCTCGATCTGGAGATTGTTGACAAGTGGCATGGCGTCTCTTGAATTAATGTTGCCATGTCTTTGACAAGGACTACACCTCCGAATGAAGTCTTTTGTGTCTTCATACATTGTTGGCCAGAAAAATCCACATTGCCAAATCTTCGCATGTGTACGGAACACCCCATAATGGCCTCCATATGGTGATGAGTGGCATCTTTCAATGATTTTGATTCCTTCTTCAGTTGGCACACATCTTCTGAGCAGGCCATCAGAACATACTCGGAAGAGATAGGGTTCATCCCAAATGTGAGTATGACTCTCCTGGATAAGTTTCCTCTTGTTGCCTCCTGGTGGTACGTAACCCGTAATCATAAAATTAACAATATCTGCATACCAGGGGTTAGATCTGTTGATTCCGTAGAGCATGTCATCCCGGAGTGCGTCATCGACGGGTAGTTCCTGTGGTTTCTCAAACTGCATTCTAGATAAGTGATCGGCAACAGAGTTTTCTACTCCCTTTTTATCCTTTATTTCTAAGTCAAATTCTTGGAGTAATAAAATCCATCTTATCAAACGAGGTTTAGCATCTTTCTTAGTGAGCAAGTATTTCAAAGCAGCATGATCAGTGTAAACAATCACTTTGGCACCCACTAAGTAGGATCTAAACTTATCAATAGCAAAAACAACAGCTAGAAGCTCTTTTTCAGTAGTAGCATAATTAAGCTGAGGTCCTGTCAAAGTTTTGCTAGCGTAGGCTATTGCATGATGCTTCTTGTCCTTAGTCTATCCTAACACTGCTCCTATAGCATAGTCACTCGCATCACACATAATTTCAAAAGGTAGATTCCAATTAGGGGGTTCTCTAGATGGTGGAACATCGGGATCTGTGGGAATGCGATGGGTACAAAGGGCAGGACTAATTCCCTTTAGGTCCTGGAGTGAGTAGCCAAAAGCTTTTTGATATTTTTCTAGGACAGCCATTAAGCGAAAAGTTTGCTCCTGAGTGAGAGTATCACTTATGATGACAGGAGACTCTGGATCATTTCCTAGAAAGGCATATCTAAGACCGGCCGGTAAGAGTTTGAACTCTATCGGAGGCCTAGGTGGCAAGGTAAACTCATCTAATGGTTCATTCTCGAAGGGTCGACTTCTTCTTCTATGAAGAATCTAGCTTCGTCTTCTAATTCTCGGTTTAACTAGGAATTCTAGAGAAGTTGCTCTAAATTCCTCCAATGATCATAATGTGGATAGGGCTCGGTCCTAGCATTTAAAGAGTGCGGAATGGACATTGCAAACTGGAGTTTCTTGCCTAAACAAATGTTTAGTTTCCTAGTTTGTCCTTCATAAAGAAGTCTTCTAAATGGTTGTCCTATCAACAGTGGAAATCCCCTATGTCAAAGACATAAAAGCTCAAGTGGACAGGGGTTTCTTCTATCCGGAGTGGTAGGACATGTAGGATTCCTAAACAAGGAAGAATTTGTTTTGAAAGATTTCTTATGAATTTCACTGTTGGGGTTAATGTCATGTCCCTTTGCAAATATTTTGCTAGTGTGGTAGACATGATATTTATACCCACAACTGGATCATAGAGAGCGCCTATGTGATCTTTGTTAATCATGCAATGAATGGGGAGAGAGAATGAATCCAAATGAATTATTTTAGATGAAAGCTCTGACTCTTCTAACCATTCATTACTCATAACAGACACTAGCTCTCCTGAGGTCTTTCCTGTTGGAATATCCTCATCAATATTGCATGGCTTGATTGGGTAATATTTGCCTTGTGGCTTCTTCACTGTGTGATAATTGAAGATGTTTCCAAAATCGGAAAACAAATCAGGTTCAATATCTAGCATAAAATCAGGAAGTGGAATGTCTTCCTTGTCTTGCTCAAGACACGGGTTAGGCAAGTTGATGGTGTATCTCGGCAAAGGTTTGGCTTCAGCTACTTTAGGTTCTACTTCTAGGAGGTAGTCTAATTCACTGGATAGAATTTGGTCTAAGATTGATCTTGCTTTCTCACCGAGATATGCAAGAATGATCCTCCCGAAGTTGTGTCGAGCAATTTTCTACCGTCTCTACTCGCACCTTTATAAAAATGTTGTAAAAGAATGGGATCTCGGTAGACTAAGGTCCGGGCCTGATGCTAAAAGTGTAGTAAAATGATTCCAGGATGAGGCCAAAGATTCTTCAGGTTCTTGCTTAATAGTCAGAACCTTGACTCTAAGGTCGACGATTTGGGAGATGGGATAGAAATCTAAGCAAAAGTTGGAGCGTAAGGATCCCCATTCCCCTTGTTGCTTACCTAAAGCTTTATCATACCATTGTCTAGTTTTTCCCTTTAATGAGAAAGGAAATAGCTTCCAACGGAGGGTTTTGTCGGACATGCCCTCTATGCGAAGACAGTCACATGTTTGCTCAAAGTCTCTAATGTGAAGGTAAGGGTTTTTGTCTCCTTCTCCTGAAAAGGATAGGCTTTGGACCAATGCAACCAACCGCGGACTCAGCCTATAGCTAGGGGTTTGGATAGGTTGTGATGATTCATGTGGCACTAGGCTGGTCTCCGTGGGTGCAGAAAATTGAAAGATAGGAATGGAATTTAAATTATCCACAAGGATAGAAAAAGATAAAATGTATGAAAGAGTAAAGTGAAAGAAAAAGTAAAAGTATAGGTACAAGGTAGAGCAAGATTTAGGTTATCTAAGAAGACCGTCTTTCTCCCCGGCAACGGCGCCAGAAATGCTTGTTGACACTAGATACGCACACGAAAGAATCAAAGAGAAATAATTCGCAAGCGCACGGATATCGGTGAGCACTTCACCCGGGAGATAAGTCCTGAGTATCGTATTTGTTTTTATCCGCTAGGAGAAAATGTGCAATAGACTAACCCGATGTTTACTACTACCCCCTGGGCTGCTAGTCAAGTGAGAATTAAGCGATATAGAGAGAACTCCTTCGTCGAGTCTTCTTCTAACCTATGGCAAGCTTTGAGACTATTGTTCTAAGGGGGTACCTGAGGAAAAGACACCGCAGAGGATGCTAAACCGGGCACAAAGGACCTACCTTACCTACCAATGGGAAGTGGATTACAAAGGTAATAAAGGGATTGTCACTTCCTCACTACTACCACGGTTCCGGCCGAATAGGGAGCATCTACAAGTGAACCTAGCCTAAGCACCATGCTTATGCTAAAGAACGATTACTCTATTCCCAACGCGAAGTGAATAAAGTAAACTTGTAAACCGAAGAACAATAATAACAACGAACTTACTAGTATTAGAAGTTGAATTGCCGAATGATCCTGAAACCAAGCCTCGGGTTAGGAGACTTGATCCCGCAGGTACACTGGAGAGGAGACACCGAAAGGCCGGGCTTCCTCCAAATCTACCTCCACTCTATACCCTCTCAATCTCTCTTGATACTAATACCCTATAGAGATAGATCCATTCGAGGGACCCTTCTCTATCTAATTCTCTCTCTCTGGAATGAATTAATCTGAAGTCTAGAATGAATTAGGGTTTCTCCCAGGGCCAGGGGCTCTGAATATATAGCCCTCTAGATGCACCATAGCCCTCAGATCAAATCGACCTAAATGGACGATTATTATTCATCTTCAAAGTCGGTGGAGGCAGGATCCGCGAGCCGACCCTAGCCTAGGGGCGGCCGACTCTGGCCAATGCCAGGTGGGCCCTAGGCTTCAGGTGTCGCCTTCTGGAGTATTCTAGATTATACTTTTTCACCCGTTCGGTCTTTCTCTCTATGTAAACCCGTCATGTGGACCATCTTGGGTAGTTTTCACTGTCACCCCGCAGAAATAGATATTCACCAAAACTCGTGGAATTACGTCGGTGGTAACCCTATATCTATCAAGTATTTATAAATAGGTCCATTTGCATGCCGAGTTGACGGTTAATTTTATGAGTTAACGACCGTCAACAAGGGTAATGTATGAAAAAGACAATTCTTCCTGACAATTATATTGACAATCCAGAAGCTTTATTCAGGAAGACCAGAAACAAGTTGAAGAAGACCAATCAATCATCATCATCAACTCAACTTGAAAGTTTGTCGGAGCGTAAGGTCGACCTTTTGTTCGAGACTTGACACCAAAGCATTTGAAGCCATGGCGAACAAGTCACTCCATGAGTTCTCGGCTCCACTACGGTCAACATCCGTGCTTGACCAGGTGTGGACATCGACAGCTTTTGAGCTCAAGCCTACGCCGATCAACATGGTGCAAGCAAGCCGGTTCGTGGGAAGACCCATGAAGATGCTAGTGCTCATCTCCAACACTTTCTCGGAGATTTGTAGCACATTCACCATCAAGGATGTCCCCGAGATTCTATACTACTTCGCCTCTTCCCATTCTCACTCTTGGGGAGAGCGAAGCAAAGGTTCTACGCCAATAAGGAGAAGAATACTACGTGGGCACTATGTTCCACCAATTTCTTGGCAAAATTCTTCCCCATGGGCAAGACAAATGCTCTTCGTGGGAAGATATCAAGCTTTCAGCAACAACATGATGAGACTATCCTAGAAGCTTGGGAGCGCTTTCAAGATTACATCCTCGAATGTCCTCATCATGGCATGGAGAATTGGATGCTTATGTAGACATTCTACCATGGGCTCAGCAATAGCACACGTGAGACCATGGATGCTGCTGCGGGAGGTGCATTCCTATCACTCACTATTCCTCAAGCCACAGCTCTTGTGGAGAAGATGGCATCCAACCAAGGTTGGAGTGAAGAAAGAACTCAGATCCGCAAGAGAGGTGGAGGAATGCACCAGCTGAAGGAGGTGGACATGCTCGTCGCCAAAATGGACCTCGCTAATGAAGAGGCTCGATGAGAGAGCCACGGAGAAGAAAGAAGTCATGCATATACATGATGCTCGCATGACATGTGAAGAGTGTGGAGAGACTGGGCACACAAAAGCTAATTGCCCGTAGCCGAAGGAGGATGTGAACTACCTCAACGGTAACAACAACAACAATTACTATCGTCCTCGCGAGAATCAAGGTTGGAATCAACAGCAGAGGCCTAACTACTCAGGGAATTACTCAGGCAACTACCAAGGTAATAGCTCCTCCTACAATAATTACAATCAGCCGCCTTTGAGAGAGTTAGTGCTGAATCAAGGCAAGTTGATGGACAACTTGTCCAAGAAGCTGGCATCAAATTACAAAGTCCTAGAGACAATCAGCAATAGAATGGATGGTTTTTCCAACGCCATCAAGAATCAGCTCAGCTTCAACAAAATGCTAGAGTCTCATGTACAACAGCTTGCCAACTTTGCTCCCTCCGCTGGCCAAGGTAAAATACCGGGACAACCAGAAGAGCTAGAGACTGCAAATCTTGTTGATATATTCAATGTAGAAAGTAGCTGGAGTAACCCATCGAAAGGGTCATGGATTGATTCAACTCTGCCAATCAAGAAGGGCGATCCAGGGAGACCACTCATTCCGATCTCCATTGGAAGTACCAACTTCAATGAGGCAATCTGTGACTTCGGTGCAAGCATCAACATCATGCCAAGAGTGATATACGAGAAGTTATTCAGATGTCCCTTAGCATACACAACCATGTGCTTGCAGCTTGCAGATCAATCGCTCTGTGTCCCCTTGGGAATACTAGAAGACATATGTGTACGAGTAGGCAACTCGTATGTTCCTGCAGACTTCGTGGTAGTGGATACAGGCAGTGACGAAAGGTCCCCCATCATTCTGGGCCGACCATTCTTGAACACTGCTGGAGCTATCATGTATGCTAACACTGCCAAGATCATCTTCAACATCAAGGGCAAGAGAGAGACCTTCTTCTTCAAGAATAGAGTGCTGCAGTTCCCAGCACATCCTCATCAGCAGAACAATGAGAAGAAGAAGAATCCAGCTAAGAAGAACAAGACTAAGGATAAGAAGACCAAGAAGACGGAGACAGTGAGGATGGTCACTACAGTCCACAAGGAGCATGACCACCTCTCAGGTCCCCACGTCTGATCAAGAAAGACGACCCAGGTGTCCCAACCATTCAATGCTCCATCAATAGAAGCTCTTTCAATAAAGCTGTCTGTGACACCGGATCGGGCGTCAACATTATGGCCAAGGTAACCTATGAATATCTATATGGTGCTATGCCTTTGGAGCCTACCTATGCACAGCTACAGATGGCAGATCAGACATTCCGCTTCGTCGAAGGAGAAGTGAAGGACGTCCTCATCCAGATAGATGACCATTATGTCCCCACAGACTTCCTAGTCATTGATATGGGAGATGACTATGACCCTCTGATCATCCTAGGGAGACCGTTCCTCAACACCACCAGAGCTATCATCTACATTGGAACATGAGAGATTCATTTCCACTTTCCCACTGAGAAGGTACGCCACTACTTCAACAGCAATTATATAATCACTGAGGAACCCAAGAAGAACATAACAAGGAGAAGGCAGCGTACCCGTCGCCAAAACAAGAAGAACATCACTACAGATGGATGGGCTGACTATGAGGGAGAAGTGTATAGATATGAAGATCGGTACCCAGAAGAAAAGAACATTGTAGAAGAAGAAGAGGTGCTACCAACAGAAGAAAAACAAGTGATCCAAGAAGCTTCCTCCTCAAGGTCACCCTCTCCAACAAAGAAGGTGTGGAAGGTAAAAGAAAAATTAGAATCAATTCCTACACAAGAGGTGACACCATCGAGGCACCACCAATGCGGCCCTTGACAAATGAGCAAACATGACAAGTCCCGTTCGGAGGACTTAAAATCACCGAACGCCGTGCCGAGGTAACTTAGCATTACTTTTCTAGCATTGCATTTTTTTTACCTTAGCATAGTTATTTCCCTACTTGCATCTTAGTTGCATCGTTGTGTTATTATCTCTGCATTGGAAAAAGAAAATAAAGATGTTGTGCATTTGCATCAAGAAAATCGTTAAGCCCCATGTGGATAATCATTCACTATGGTGGCATAAAAATAATTTCTCGGATATTTATCTTTCCCCGTCTCGCATTTCTTAAATAATAAAAAGATAAAAATATTTCTTGAGATCCTGTTAGAGGAAGTTTAAGTTAAAAGAAAGTTCTAAACAGCCAAGGCTCGAAGTTTTATCACTAACGCTTAATCGTTCCACAAGCTTTGTTGTCTATTTGAGCTTCACAGAACATCAAGGATCAAGAGGAGCTAACAGGCGGAAGGACATCCAGTCCCCTGTCGGAGTGTTGCCCGTGACACTTGAACACTGTCTCCAACAGCAACTATCTATGACACTCCTGGAGGACTAGAACATCTTCATTGCCTGTCAGCAACATCAGCACACTAGGTCAACATCCAGCTTGGGGGAGGGCATCCCCCGTGTACCAAGCTAAGTGTTTCTAACATATCTATTTATGCCTTGTTAAAGTGCGCTTTGTTAAAACAACTAAAAAAGATGCATAACCATAGAAACCCGTAAAGATTTCCTTATTTATCTTGTTCTACTTTTGGAGAGCTCTTGCAATCTATCTTGAAAGTAGTCCCTAGAATAAACTCTACATGGAGATGATGAATAGTTGCTCTGCCGTAATTCCTTTCAAGTACCTAGTTTTCAACCTTGCACTCTCCCGAGTTTTGGACACAACTATTTAGATTTGAGATTTGCTCTGAACTTGAAACTTGTGGGTAGCAAACACTTGATCTAAGTCTAGGTGGTTGACGGGTATGATATGGGAAAGTTTTGAGCTGCTGTCCATCTTGTTCCTAGAGATACTAGAGTTCTGGAGAATTTATCTGCAAAAATATTAAATTCCTGCATGATGAGTTCCTTTATGATGAGAGTTTAAATTCCTACCACAGCCATATATTCATGCTTACTAGATTAGGAAAACTCATCTATTTATATAGATCATTTTGTAGGCATTGAGTATAGTCTTTATAGGCATTGAGTGTAGTTATGTTGTGGACCCATAAGGGATCAGTCATGCAGTTAAAGTCAATACTATGTGCTCTCCATCCATTGATCTATGCTACTTCTGTCCTCAGAAGCATGCACCCATTTTATAAATACTACATTCATTCTGTGCTACTTCTGTCCCTAGAGGTACCACCTACATATAGATCCATATCAACCACATATTGTGCTATCTCTACCCTGGAGATACGCACTTATGCTGCTCCTACCCTGGGAGTACACATTTCCTCTGTCTCTACCCTAGAGATACGCACCTATGCTGCTTCTACCCTGGGAGTACGCATCCATCCATCCACATATACATACACCACTCATTTCACTTCATCCAGAAAAGGTTCTACTCCTATCCTGGGAGTGAACATCTAGAAATAATCACTGCCATCCCATTTGCCTACATAAAAGCTCCAATCACTATCATCTCAAGTTATACACTCCTCGTTGCTAAAGTTTTGTTTTCAGAGGATTGGTTGCTCTAAAAAAAAGAGAAAAAAAGAGAGTAGCCAAGTCCTTCCCTAAGTTTCAAAGTTTCCGAATAAAGGGAGTCATGTTATCCCCAAAGGAGCAAGTGTAGAAGTAGATGTTGACCAAGTGATCACCCCTCATAATCATTTCCTTATCATCATCATCCTGTCATTCATCCCATTCCCTCATTCACATGCACATATGACTTTATTATTATTTTAGTCCCTTTGGATCCATGGCTTAACTATGCAATATATGTAAGAAAGTTTGAGTGTCTCCCCACCTATGAGCTCCACATAAGCCTATTAGAAAGTAGGGTGAGAGAGAGAAGGCACTTTCCACTATGCCTTAGTTCCACAAATACCACATATTCTTAGAGAAGAGAGAAGGCATACACTACTCATGCCTTGGAGAGGATCCAGAAATACCACAAATGAGAGACCTGGAACGTTCATACAAGGAACTCTGAGTTTTATTTCAAAACCTAGCGAAAACTCCAGAATGATAGTTGATCAAAGATCAAGAAACATGGCGCTTGACTTGACGGTTCTATCCTTCAATTACTCAAGACCCAAGTGACGGTTACAAGCCCCATGGTAAAAGGTAATATGAGTAAGTTTTGAGTCGAATAAGTTCACTCTAATCCGGAGGAGAGTTCTTGTTTGAACGCATGTGTACTTGTGAGGAGTAAAAGCATTGTAGTAACTCCCGATCCATCATCGAGCCTATCTTTACTCAGGGACGAGCAAAAGGTAAGCTTGGGGGAGTTTGTTGATGGTAGTTAAGTATCATTTTTATACCATCAACGCAGCAAGAGAAAGGACTAAAATGAGTTCACCTATTAGATATAGGGGTTACACTAACAGAATTCCACAAGTTTTGGTGATTGTCTATTTCTGCAGGGGGTTATCAGGAAAGAACCTAAAGAAGGCCCACATGTCGGGATTACATAGAGATAAAGACCAAACGGGTAAAAAAGAATACTCTAGAACACTCGGGAAGGCGACCCCTGGAAGCTGGGCCCCACCTGGCAGCCTCCAGGGGCGGCCGACTCCCCCCTTGGGGCAGCTGCCTCTCCACCTCAACCAATGAGGTTGAGTCTCGTGGATTATGCCTCTACCGCCTTTGAGGATGAATAATAATCGTCCATTTAGATCGGTTTAATCCGAGGGCTGTGGTGCATCCTAGAGGGCTATATATTCAGAGCCTCTGACCCCAGGAGAAATCCTAATTCATATTCATTCAAGAGTTCATTCTCTCATCTGAAGAATTCAGAGAAGCCAGAGCCACCATCTCAATTAGAGCTCCATAGTTTAGTAGCATAGCTACATAAGAATAGATCTAGAGGGAATCAAGCCTAACTTGGAGTCCGGATCTGTCGGAGTTCTTGGTAATTCCCCTCTACATTCTTGTAATATTCATCATTGTTTGTGATACTATGAATAGTACTTTATTCTATTCTATTATATCGAATTGACTTTGCTCTATTTGATTATGTTCTCAATTATATTGTTCTTAGTTTACTTTGATTATGTGTTTAGCATAGTTAGACTAGACTTATGTTTATGCATATGATCATATAGCGCTTGCTCATTAGGCCAATGGGTGAGTGATAGATATTGTGTAGGCATGGTGCCTAGACCGTATTTATCTGCGATTGCACCCTATATTCCGGATCGTGGGGTAGATCGTGGGAGTGACAGTCCTATTGAGTCCTTTGTAGTCCTTCTCCCGAGTATAGGTCTAGCAGAATACCCCTATTACATTGAAGTCATTGCTATGTCTCTAGCCTTCTCTGGTAATATCACTATGCATAGATGTAACCTTTTCCCGCCATGATTGCTAGATGTTCTTGCACTAATCATTGTATGCTTTGACTTTATAGTTAGAATAACATAGGATTATACCCTAGATCGTCCTAGTCCATGCTAGTGTTATAAGCTTAGAGTGCTAAGTTGAGATGGTTACTATTATTTTATGTTGCTAAACGGTCTCATTTATCTTATGTCAATTATCATTCATTCCTATATTTCATGTGACACTTACCCTGTATGAGATGATCGATACAGACAAGGATAAGCTCTCCATTATCGCATGTGCATTGCTCATCACTCATTATCCAGTGCATTCCCTTCCCAGTGGTAAAATTATAAATAACGATACCTGGATTACTCCTGGTTAAAATACTACGATGATATTTTCTGTGCGCTTGCGGAACCCTCCATATTTCAGTTGCACTTAATAACCATCAACACACATGCATTGTGAAGTTCCTCTTTGTAGCTCGGTCGTACGTCAGCACCCCCTCGTCCCAAGCATATTGCAATTCATCCCACACTGGCTGTATGAACACACTCATATTGTTACCCGGATGCCCAGGTATTATCAGCGTCAATAACATGTTCTTGGGTTCAAACATGACGCCGGGGGAAAGATTGAGGGGGATCACGAACACCGACCAACAAGTGTACGAGGCCGCCATCATTCCAAATGGGTTGAACCCATCTGTTGCCAGTGCTACGAATACATTCCGAGCCTCCTGAGCCTTTTCAGGATTCATGGCATCGAATTGCCTCCATTCATCACCATCCGTTGGGTGTACCATCTTATTGGTGTACCTTTTGCCTTTCTTGTGCCACACCATCATTTTCGCGGTATCCTCTGTCATATACAGCCGTTGGAGCCGATGTGTGAAAGGAAGGTGCCGTATGACCATCTCGGGGATCTTGGACTGTCGCTTGATGCCATCACTGCCTTCTACCTCCACATACCTAGAGGTTTTGCACGTTGGACAGTGTGTTGCGTCCTCGTGGTCGTCCCTGAACAGGACACACCCATTCTTACAAGCATGAATCGGCTCGTACGGCATCTTGAGTGCTCGAAGGAGCCTCTATGACTCGTACATGCTCTTCGCCAACACGTGAAGCGCCGGAAGCAGCCCGCCAACCATCGCCAACACGAGATCAAAACCTTCTCGACTGATGCCCAGTGACGACTTCAATGCTATTAGTTGTGAAATGGCATCCAGCTGCGAAACCCTTGTCTTCTCATGAAGGTGCTTCTGTGCCGACTCCAGCATGGTGAAGAACGCCTTTGCGGTTTCCTCTGGATCCTCCTCCACCTCTATTCCTTCAGGGAACCCCCCTTCCTGGTAGTCTTTCATCATATCTGCCATCCCGGCATCTGCATCAAGCTCCTCGAGGAGGGGTCTCACCGGCACCTCCCTAATAAGATCGTGTTCACCATGGTGGACCCAATGCGTATAGTTTGGAATGTATCCATTCTTGAAAATATCTTCCATAACCATACGCCTGTGTCACACCTTATTTTTAAGGACAAGAATAAGGCGCATACAAACCTTATGTGAACCCCCAAAAGTCGCTCACATAAGTTGACAAACTGTAATAATGTATCATCTCAATGTTTATTACAAAACGCACGAATAAGTATCACATAGTCTCTAACATAAATAGAACAATACGATAAATCTCTCCACGCGGAAGCTCCAACACAGGGACTCGTCGACTGGTTGACTCGAGCTTAGTAGTCGTGGCGATAGCTCTCAATCCAATCTTGATCTGTTACCCATCCGGGATTTTCCAAGTATTTAAGTAAAAACAAGTGTAAGTACATACGTACTTAGCAAGCATAACATGGGGGTGTATGAAGCTCAAAAGGTCGACACGGTTAACTGCATTAGCTTTTAGTTGGTCACGTTTTAATCCTGATATTAAGCAAGTTATGCAAACCCAAGTTGAACCAACAATATAGAACATATGAAGCAACATTTTATCTCATAATTAAACAACACATCAATGTACTATTCCGTGAGTTTTCCGGGCCGCCCGTCCGTGGGCACGGACGATATATCGATTTAACTCGCGCGAGGTGTACCCCTTCCCCGTGAGTCGTGATTCCCATTTGCCCGAGGTCGCGACTCCTCAAAACACTTCCAAGGTGAGTGGGCGGGGTCTCACTATAAAGCCACCCAAGAGTTCGTCTAACAAGCAAGGGTTGCTTAGTCATCGGATATAGAACCCCTCTTCCAAATGGCACATTCTTTCCTAGCTATACACATAGGACAGAGAAAGCCCTATACCCAATTCGGCCCTCCCTCTCACAAGCTAGAAAAGGTCTCTTGAATGCACTAGAGCCAGAGCCATATAGCTCTCACAGCGGCACGTAAAATCCCAGCTTTTGCCGACAGATAAGTCCTTAGGGAAGGGTCGATAGCATCATGAAACCGCATGAGCTCCACACCCTTATACTATGTTGCTAAAAAGCATCTTTTAATCATTGTTGCATAGTCATTAGTCAATATTCAAAATTGTAGCACTAGCATTACTACCCAAATGCATATCAACCCATAGGTAACAAGGTACAAGATAACAATTGCTAGGGATGTCCTTAGGGTGATCAAGTTTGACACATGCAACATGACTAGTGAATTAAAATGAATAGGTAACAAGGATGCTCCATGCTATACTTGCCTTGATCCAAAGGCTCTTGTAATTCCTGCTGATCTCCAAAGAATTCTGGACCTCCAACGAAACCCTCACCGTCTGAACTCAATTGCAACCGACAAGCCGCATCATACAAACATCCGAGCATACATACACATGGCAAACAAATGACTTCTATTAGAACAGTACACCAAACAGAATAAAACAGAAGAATAAATCTCAAAAGATTACCCTACGTGTCACTACGAACACATAGACGTAAAGATCACCAAAATCGGAGTTATAACGAAGAAGTTATGGATTTTACAAGTTTCCTATTATAAAATAATTGAATTAAATTCAAACTCGAAATTTAAAAGTTGAAAATAAATATAACAGTAACACTAACAGATATATCTCGAGATTACGATTCCAACGCATCTTGAACGACTCGATTTGGAGCTAAAACGACGAAGTTATAAGCATTTGAAATCGGTGGCAAAGCTCAAATAAGTAGAACTATTTTCGCATTAAAATAAATCGGGAAAACAGATTATCGATGTGGCCGAGGATTCTTAACAGAATAATATAAAGCTCGGGGGTTTTACGTGAAACAACCACCCGAAGGGGTACGGGCTAATCTGATCCTTTGGATCGGAACCAACGGTCCAGATTAGAACCGAGGAAGGAGGAGGAGGGGCTCGCCGGGGAAGATGACCGACGGCGGCGGCGCCCATTGCCGGCGGCGAGCAAAGCTCGTCGGCGAACTCATAGCCGGCGATTTCGGCCACGGGACCGGCACCAAACAAAAGCGGGGACCTCAGGGTCCTCACCTGCAGTGAAGATGGAGGCCGAGGAGGTTCGAGGCGGGCGGGCGGTGATCGACGGCGGTGAGCTTCGTCCTGCAAAGTTCGGCGATCAACCGTGAGCGCTACAGAGCACGAAAACAATGAGGGAAAGTTCCTGTGGATGAGAAATCGATCAAGGAAGCTCGTCGACTTGCTCACTATGAAAATGGAGCGGCGAGTCGGCGAAATCGATCTTGAGCTTGGCGGCGGCGCTAGGGCTTGCGGCTGCACTAGGGCTCGGGTTTGGCGGCGCTTGCACGAGCTTTTGCGAAAAGCGGCACGGCGCTCGGAGGCTCGCTATTTATGGAACGGGTGGCGTGGAGCGCACGCGAGACGCGGACGCGGCACGGTGCCGGACTCGAGCAGAGTCCTGCTCGGTTACGAGCAAGGAGAAGGGGAACACGCTGACGCGTGGGACCCGGGTGGCAGCGAAGCAGAGAGGAGGAGGAGTGGTGGCCTGCTGGCGCGACTGGGCCGGCCCAAGAGCAGGGGCGAGCGGGCCAGGAAGGGGAGGTGGCCAGCGGGCTGAAACAAAAGGAAAAAGGCCGATGGGCCACGAGAGAAAGAAGGAGTG
Organism: Themeda triandra; assembly: GCA_018135685.1. NCBI lineage: Eukaryota > Viridiplantae > Streptophyta > Magnoliopsida > Poales > Poaceae > Themeda > Themeda triandra. The sequence goes on along the minus strand of JAENPR010000908.1, from coordinate 26,782 downwards.
GGCCGAGCGGGAGGGAAGGCTGCTCGGGCCAGAATGGTGGAGGGGAAACTTTTTGTTTTTTTTTATTTAAACCTCTTCCAAAAGATTTTTGAAATAGATTTTCAAATCCTTTTGAAATCAAACCAAGACCAAACTACACAAAATAAAATAAAATTATGCAGCAAAGATGATGCACGAGATGCTTCTTGACCTACCATAGGTTTTTATGTTTCATAAAAATTAATGTTTGGCCTAGGTTTAATGCCCACAAAAATGCATAAAATAAATCAATTTAACTATTTTAAAATTATACAAATTTTTGGGTGTTACAACTCTACCCCCTTAAAAGAAATCTCGTCCTCGAGATTGAGCCGCTTACTCAAAGAACCACGGATATGCCTTCCTCAATTCCTCTTCTCTTTCCCAAGTTGCCTCTCGCCTCGAATATCGATTCCATTGAACCTTCAACATCTTGATGATCCTACTTCCGGTAACTCTTTCAAATGTCTCCAAAATCTTCACTCGGAAATTCCTCATAAGTAAGATCCTCTTGAACCGTAAGTTCCTCCAGTATTTTCTCTACTTCCGGCACACGCAAGCACTTCTTGAGTTGAGACACATGGAACACATCATGCACACCCGCCGCCTTCTCGGGTAACTCCAACCGATAAGCCACTTCACCACGTCTTTCCAAAACCTTAAATGGTCCAACATACCCGGCGCTAACTTTCCCTTCATGTTGAACCTCTTCACGCTTCTCATAGGTGACACCTTCAAGTATACATAGTCACCTACTCCAAAAGCTAGCTCCCGCTCGCGAGTATCTCGCGTAGCTCTTCTCGCGTGATTGTGCCACTCGAGGTTTTCTCTCGATCACTCTCACATGCTTTTCAAAGATCTCTCGAGCACATCGGGACCAAACACTTGTGTCTCCCCCGTTTGATTCCGAACAATGGTGTTCTACATTTGCGACCATACAAAGCCTCAAACGGTGCCATCTTAAGACTCTGTTGATAACTATTGTTGTAAGAGAACTCTGCATAAGGCAAACTCTTATCCCAGCTAGTACCATACTGCAAAGCACAGGCTCTCAACATATCCTCAAGTATCTGATTAATCCTCTCAGTCTGACCATCAGTCTGAGGATGATAAGCCGTACTAAAGTTTAATCTTGTCCCCAAAGATCGATGAACCTTCTGCCAAAACTGAGATGTAAACTGCGTACCTCTATCAGACACAATCTTCTTTGGAACCCCATGCAGACACACTATCCTTTCCATATACAATTCAGCCAATTTCGCTCCAAGATAGGTGGTCTTAACAGGCAAGAAGTGAGCAACCTTAGTTAACCGATCTACTATCACCCAAATAGAATCATAACCTTGCTGAGTACGAGGTAAACCCACTATGAAATCCATGCCAATTTCCTCCCACTTCCATTCGGGTATCTTTATTGGTTGCAACAATCCAGCTGGTCTCTGATGTTCAGCTTTCACTCGTTGACATGTATCACACACAGCTACATATTCTGCAACATCTCTCTTCAACCCATACCACCAATACTTCTCTTTAAGATCAAGGTACATCTTCGTACTTCCAGGATGAATGGAGTAGGCTGATTCATGTGCTTCCCGTAGTATTGCATCTCTAATAGTCTTCACCTCAGGCACACAAATCCTTTTCCCAAACCATAGTGTACCATTCTCATCTAAGTGGAAACCAGGTGCTTTGCCGAGCACTACATTCTCTGCTATTTCCCTTAGCTTCTCATCTTCTAGCTGACCCTTGCATATCTCTTGCTCTAGAGTAGGTGTCACTTCTATCTCCATTGCATTCCTGATAATACCAAGGTTTAGATGGTTGAATTCCGCACACAGAGTATCCGTCACTGGTGTCGTCCGAGGCTCACTGTAGCTCTTTCTACTAAGGGCATCAGCTACGACATTCGCCTTTCCAGGGTGATAATGCACTTCTAGATCATAATCTTTGATTAACTCCAACCAACGACGTTGTCGCAAATTCAAATCTGACTGAGTGAATATGTACTTCAAACTCTTGTGATCAGTATAGATATCACACTTGTGTCCAATCAGATAGTGTCGCCAAATCTTCAATGCATGAACCACAGCTGCTAACTCTAAGTCATGAGTAGGATAGTTTAACTCATGCTTTCTCAACTGCCTCGATGCATATGCAATGACTCTACCCTCTTGCATCGAACACAACCCAAACCAAGACGAGATGCATCACAATAGATAGAGAATTTCTTGCTCAAATGCGGAATGTCAACACAGAGCCGTAGTCAACTTCTCCTTTAACTTTTCAAAGCCGGCTTGACACTTATCGACCACACAAACTTAGCATTCTTCTCTAGCAATGCTGTCAAAGGTTTAGCTATCTTGGAAAACCCTTCAATAAATCTCCTGTAGTAACCAGCCATGCCAAGAAAACTACGAATCTGACCCACATCAATGGGCGGTTGCCAATCAAGAACATCCTTCACCTTCTTTGGATCCACTGCTACTCCTCCATTGGAAATAACATGACCCGAAAAGAAACTTCCTTCAACCGAATTCACACTTACTCTTTTTAGCATACAACGATGTTCCCTCGCCTTCGTAAAACTAACCTCGATGTTCAAGATGCTCTTCTTCATTCTTAGAAAACACCGAAATATCATCAATGAAAACCACCACGAACTTGTCAAGATACTCCATAAACACCTTGTTCATCATATACATGAAGTAGGCAGGTGCATTAGTTAGACCAAAAGACATAACTGTATACTCATACAACCCATACCTCGTGGTGAATGCTGTCTTTGGTATGTCTGTACTACGGATCTTCAACTGATGGTAGCCAGAATGTAGATCGATCTTGGAGAACACACAAGCACCTCTGAGTTGATCAAACAAATCTTCAATTCTAGGCAACGGGTACTTGTTCTTGATGGTGACTTCATTGAGAGAGCGATAGTCAACACACATCCGCTGAGTTCCATCTTCTTTTCTACAAAGATTACTGGAGCGCCCCATGGTGATGCACTAGGCCGTATGAAACCTTTATCTAGTAACTCCTTCAGTTGTGTCTTAAGCTCTTCTAATTCATCAACCCCCATTCTATATGGACGCTTAGCTATAGGTGCGACTGTGTAATAACTCGATAATAAATTCAATGTCACGATCGGTGGCATACCCGGCAAATCATCGGAAAAACATCCGGAAACTCTCCCACAACGTGCTCCCCGAAGATTATCACCTTCTTCTATCCGATTCACAACAGCTGTAGGTGGAGCTTTCTCCTCAACCGCAACACCGATTCGATCTCCCTTAGGCGTTGTCAAAACCACAACCTTTTCCTTGCACCGTATCACCACATTGTGCTTCTTCATCCACCCAAACCCAGATCATATCAATGCCGAGGATCTCAACACAATAGGACCGACGGAAAATCTACCCCCTTAAAGAAAGACTTATGGCGGGCAAGAATAGCTTGCGGAATACCCCCACCGGTGAATTCACTAGCATTTGGTTCTTCATGGCTACTACCGGTATGCCATGATTTCTAATGAATGCTTGAGAAATAAAAGTATGCGAAGCTCCGAATCGAAAAGGATCAGAGTGATAGAATTTATGCCGAACGTACCCAACATAACTTCGGAGTCTCGGAATATCGAACGGTCTCCGGAGCCACATGATTCACCCTTCCGGAGTTGAGTGTAGGCCTTTGGTTACTTCCATTCTTCGAGGCGTTTGCTGATTCCGCCTATTCGCTCCCGAGGACGAGGCAATAGCATAATGCCCAGGTTGACCACAACGATAGCACACTAGGGGAGTACCGGAGAACTCTTGACGGGGACATTGTTGGGTGCACTCGACGAGGTGTCCGGGTTGCCTTGCTTCTTCTTGGGCGCCGGTTCCCATTCGCCGCTGGTTTCCATATCGCCGACGCCGCTGGAAACGATTACCCCCGTTGACTGTACGACCGTGGTTCCACCGGCTCATTGGTCCTTGGTACCTCTGGCTGGTAGCCTTGATAATTTGAACGGGAACGAGTGTTGCTCCCAGATCCTTGTCCTTCCATTCTCCTCTTCCGATCCTTATCTCTACGCATATTGTCAAGCACAATAGCGCTATTCACCAGCTCCTGGAAACTGGCATACTTTTGACCAGCCAACTGCAACCTGAGCTCATAGTAGATTCCATTAAGGAAGTGGCGCCTCTTATCAGCTTCTTCTCTCACTTCATTTGGCGCGTAGCGGCAAGCTCATTGAACTTGTTATGGTACTCGCTCATAGTCATGTTGCCCATCCCGAGGTTCCCGAACTCCTCTTGCTTCTCTTCAATTAGTCCATCTCGGAATGTGGTGTGCCTTGAAATCTCGACAAACTCATCCCAAGTGATGGCAGGAGCGTTGTTGGGACGAGAAGCTCTATAGGAATCCCACCATGTTTGTGCTGCCCCCTGCAGGTTGTCCGATGCGAAGAGCACCTTCTCCCGATCATTGCACCGAGCAAGCTCCAGTTGCTTCTCTACAGCACGCACCCAATCATCCGCATCCGAGGTTGGATAGGATGAGAGAAGAATGGCGGATGCCCATACATAAACTCCTTGCGCTTGTCTCTAGGTGGTGGCCCTCCTGCAGTTGATTGTTCTGATTCCGAAGTAAGCCATCATCGTCGCATCAGCTGTCCATGCATGGCCATCATCTGCTCTTGAGTCATTGGTGGGGGCGGGTTAGCTGCTCTCCTTGGCGGCATCTGCATTCCAATGTACATAGAAATTATCTTAGACAAACCCAAAGACTAGTGATTCTGAAATTCTGGTCGAGGTGCAGCTTTCAGCAGAACAGTAAAACAATCATAACTGGAGTTCCAGATATCCAATACAGACAAATCTTATACCGTTGGAAAGCTTATAAAATTTCCCAAAACTTTTATTAGAATAATTTAACAGATTCGGTGGTTAAGATTGTCGAAAACAGACAACAACAGAAACTGTTTCTGACTTCCCAGACTGCACAGAACCTCAATTTGTAATCAATAGATCTCACAACTCAGAACAGCTTTTAACGTGATTCTTCTGGGATTGGAAAACTACAGAAGTCTACTTATTGCCATAAAAATTTCACCAGACTTGCAGTAGCCAAATTCGAGAATGACAGAACCATTGCAGACTACTCCAGAAATTTCAGCAGAGGACAGATTCGAGATTGACCCAACTACTAATGATAAAGACCCCAAACACTAATATGTTTAACTAAGGAATGTTATGGACAAGCCCACAACTTTCCAGCACTCATTACAAAAATCCAAATCACTCAAATTCATAAAGACAACTCAACGAACACACCAAAGTTCACTTGCACAAAAGACTTTTGCTAGACTAAAACTACCGAAAACTAACGGCTTTACATAAAGGGATGCCTACACCTAAAATGAAAAGGAGGGTAAGTCTTATCTTCGGCTCTCCTATAACTGCCATGAGGTTATCATACTCCTTTTGTAACCTCCTAAAGTCATTCCCTATTCCAGGTCTTCCGTCATAACTTCATTCCCAGGCTCCATTGACTCCTACGCAGCTCTTGGTGGGATGAAACCTCCGAGTCTAAATATGGGTGGTTTGATGGACACGAGACATCTATGGAATTTTAAACTATGTTAGACTAGAAGCAACATTTTTCATAAAAGAGTAAGAGAGGATGGAATAAAAGTTTTAGCCATTAACAAGATCAAGGTGGAAAGCAAGAATAAGGTGAAGCAAAGAGAGCTAAAAACGACCATTCTAACTAGGCTTGCGTCCTACAGTCAACAGGGAGCTGATACCAATCTGTCACACCTTATTTTTAAGGACAAGAATAAGGCGCATACAAACCTTATGTGAACCCCCGAAAGTCGCTCACATAAGTTGACAAACCGTAATAATGTATCATCTCAATGTTTATTACAAAACGCACGAATAAGTATCACATAGTCTCTAACATAAATAGAACAATACGATAAATCTCTCCACGCGAAGCTCCAACACGGGGACTCGTCGACCGGTTGACTCGAGCTTAGTAGTCGTGGCGATAGCTCTCAATCCAATCTTGATCTGTTACCCATCCGGGATTTTCCAAGTATTGAAGTAAAAACAAGTGTAAGTACATACGTACTTAGCAAGCATAACATGGGGGTGTATGAAGCTCAAAAGGTCGACACGGTTAACTGCATTAGCTTTTAGTTGGTCACGTTTTAATCCTGATATTAAGCAAGTTATGCAAACCCAAGTTGAACCAACAATATAGAACATATGAAGCAACATTTTATCTCATAATTAAACAACACATCAATGTACTATTCCGTGAGTTTTCCGGGCCGCCCTGTCCGTGGGCACGGACGATATATCGATTTAACTCTGCGCAGAGGTGTACCCCTTCCCTGTGAGTCGTGATTCCCATTTGCCCGAGGTCGCGACTCCTCAAAACACTTCCAAGGTGAGTGGGCAGGGTCTCACTATAAAGCCACCCAAGAGTTCGTCTAACATGCAAGGGTTGCTTAGTCATCGGATATAGAACCCCTCTTCCAAATGGCACATTCTTTCCTAGCTATACACATAGGACAGAGAAAGCCCTATACCCAATTCGGCCCTCCCTCTCACAAGCTAGAAAAGGTCTCTTGAATGCACTAGAGCCAGAGCCATATAGCTCTCACAAATGGCACGTAAAATCCCGCTTTTGCCGACGATAAGTCCTTAGGGAAGGGTCGATAGCATCATGAAACCGCATGAGCTCCACACCCTTATACTATGTTGCTAAAAAGCATCTTTTAATCATTGTTGCATAGTCATTAGTCAATATTCAAAATTGTAGCACTAGCATTACTACCCAAATGCATATCAACCCATAGGTAACAAGGTACAAGATAACAATTGCTAGGGATGTCCTTAGGGTGATCAAGTTTGACACATGCAACATGACTAGTGAATTAAAATGAATAGGTAACAAGGATGCTCCATGCTATACTTGCCTTGATCCAAAGGCTCTTGTAATTCCTGCTGATCTCCAAAGAATTCCGGACCTCCAACGAAACCCTCACCGTCTGAACTCAATTGCAACCGACAAGCAGCATCATACAAACATCCGAGCATACATACACATGGCAAACAAATGACTTCTATTAGAACAGTACACCAAACAGAATAAAACAGAAGAATAATTCTCAAAAGATTACCCTACGTGTCACTACGAGCACATAGACGTAAAGATCACCAAAATCGGAGTTATAACGAAGAAGTTATGGATTTTACAAGTTTCCTATTATAAAATAATTGAATTAAATTCAAACTCGAAATTTAAAAGTTGAAAATAAATCTAACAGTAACACTAACAGATATATCTCGAGATTACGATTCCAACGCATCTTGAACGACTCGATTTGGAGCTAAAACGACGAAGTTATAAGCATTTGAAATCAGTGGCAAAGCTGTAAATAAGCAGAACTATTTTCGGATTAAAATAAATCGGGAAAACAGATTATCTGATGTGGCCGAGGATTCTTAACAGAATAATATAAAGCTCGGGGGGTTTTCTGTGAAACAACCACCCGAAGGGGTACGGGCTAATCTGATCCTTTGGATCTGGAACCAACGGTCCAGATTAGAACCAGAGGAAGGAGGAGGAGGGGCTCGCCGGGGAAGATGACCAGACGGCGGCGGCGCCATTGCCGGCGGCGAGCAAAGCTCGTCGGCGAACTCATAGCCGGTGATTTCGGCCACGGGAAGGCACGGGACCGGCACCAAACAAAAGCGGGGACCTCAGGGTCCTCACCTGCAGTGAAGATGGAGGCCGAGGAGGTTCGAGGCGGGCGGGCGGTGATCGACGGCGGTGAGCTTCGTCCTGCAAAGTTCGGCGATCAACCGTGAGCGCTACAGAGCACGAAAACAATGAGGGAAAGTTCCTGTGGATGAGAAATCGATCAAGGAAGCTCGTCGACTTGCTCACTATGAAAACGGAGCGGCGAGTCGGCGAAATCGATCTCGAGCTTGGCGGCGGCGCTAGGGCTTGCGGCTGCACTAGGGCTCGGGTTTGGCGGCGCTTGCACGAGCTTTTGCGAAAAGCGGCACGGCGCTCGGAGGCTCGCTATTTATGGAACGGGTGGCGTGGAGCGCACGCGAGACGCGGACGCGGCACGGTGCCGGACTCGAGCAGAGTCCTGCTCGGTTACGAGCAAGGAGAAGGGGAACACGCTGACGCGTGGGACCCGGGTGGCAGCGAAGCAGAGAGGAGGAGGAGTGGTGGCCTGCTGGCGCGACTGGGCCGGCCCAAGAGCAGGGGCGAGCGGGCCAGGAAGGGGAGGTGGCCAGCGGGCTGAAACAAAAGGAAAAAGGCCGATGGGCCACGAGAGAAAGAAGGAGTGGGCCGAGCGGGAGGGAAGGCCGCTCGGGCGAATGGTGGAGGGAAGCGTAACTATTTTTGGATTAAAATAAATCGGGAAAACAGATTATCTCGATGTGGCCGAGGATTCTTAACGGAATAATATAAAGCTCGGGGGTTTTCTCGTGAAACAACCACCCGAAGGGGTACGGCTAATCGATCCTTTGGATCCGGAACCAACGGTCCCGTTAGAACCGAGGAAGGAGGAGGAGGGGCTCACCGGGGAAGATGACCAGACGGCGGCGGCGCCATTGCCGGCGGCGAGCAAAGCTCGTCGGCGAACTCATAGCCGGCGATTTCGGCCACGGGAAGGCACGGGACCGGCACCAAACAAAAGCGAGGACCTCAGGGTCCTCACCTGCAGTGAAGATGGAGGCCGAGGAGGTTCGAGGCGGGCGGGCGGTGATCGACGGCGGTGAGCTTCGTCCCGCAAAGTTCGGCGATCAACCGTGAGCGCTACGAGCTCGAAAACAATGAGGGAAAGTTCCTGTGGATGAGAAATCGATCAAGGAAGCTCGTCGACTTGCTCACTATGAAAACGGAGCGGCGAGTCGGCGAAATCGATCTCGAGCTTGGCGGCGGCGCTAGGGCTTGCGGCTGCACTAGGGCTCGGGTTTGGCGGCGCTTGCACGAGCTTTTGCGAAAAGCGGCACGGCGCTCGGAGGCTCGCTATTTATGGAACGGGTGGCGTGGAGCGCACGAGAGACGCGGACGCGCGGCACGGTGCCGGACTCGAGCGAGTCCCGCTCGGTTACGAGCAAGGAGAAGGGAACACGCCGACGCGTGGGACCCGGTGGCGCCGGCGCAGAGGAGGAGGAGTGGTGGCCTGCTGGCGCGACTGGGCCGGCCCAAGAGCAGGGGCGAGCGGGCCAGGAAGGGGAGGTGGCCAGCGGGCTGAAACAAAAGGAAAAAGGCCGATGGGCCACGAGAGAAAGAAGGAGTGGGCCGAGCGGGAGGGAAGGCTGCTCGGGCGAATGGTGGAGGGAACTTTTTGTTTTTTTTTATTTAAACCTCTTCCAAAAGAGTTTTGAAATAGATTTTCAAATCCTTTTGAAATCAAACCAAGACCAAACTACACAAAATAAAATAAAATTATGCAAAGCATGATGCACGAGATGCTTCTTGACCTACCATAGGTTTTTATGTTTCATAAAAATTAATGTTTGGCCTAGGTTTAATGCCCACAAAAATGCATAAAATAAATCAATTTAACTATTTTAAAATTATACAAATTTTTGGGTGTTACAAATGTCTCTCCATTTCTTGTTCTTACATTTGCTTTGCACGGACACCGCATCCGACCGACCCTCTAGCAAAATCGCAAATGCCTCGCTCCAAGAAAGCACCGGTCCCCCTAACCCATTCGGGTCTATTTTTCCCTTGTCCAAATGTACATCCACTCACGGTCAGCCATCCTCGACATGCGCCAATGTAAGCGAGCAATAAAACCAAAGATCCGCATCTACAAGGCGTTCCTACCATCTAATAGGTGAAGGATAGGTCCTAATCCCACCCGAGGATGCATAGATGAGGTTAGCTTCCATGCTGCGCGCCCGTCCGAGATCAATTTCGGCAAAGACTCCTCGCCGTTCTCCCGATACACGTCCCGACCGGGAGAGTGTGCATCCGGAGAACAACGGGAGGGGCTGCCGAAACTCTGACTCGAACGGTGGCGGAACATGGAAGCTAACCCATCTACGCATCCTCGGGCTATCCAAAAAACATGGACAATCCGAAAGAGACATCGTCGCAGATATGCACTGATCCGCATACCAACGACCATGAATCCCTTTCAGACGGGAGACGCCTAACTCGGTTACGCAAAGTACTTACAACAACTATAAGACACAGAGGTGATTTATACCTAGGGTGGCGGCGCAGAGGTGGGTAGGTGCACGAAGACGGTCAAGGTCCACTCCGACAAGTCCTGCTCTGCAAAACAATAAAGACATCACTATTAGTTGAAAATTTTGGTAGAACTTTGAAACATCCTCAATTTTCCGCGAAGGGAAAATCCACAGAATGATATACAACAGTTGATAATCAATCCCATACATCGACTTCGAGAATACGAGTACAAGTAGAAGGGTTTACATTAATAATTACAACGCCACACCGGCGCAAACAATGTATTTCTAACATCCAAAACAGCTTGCGAAGGTGGAAGTATAACGCGGAAGCAAATTCAAACTCCAACTTGAGCGCAGCACGAGACCTTCTAATCCTTTCAACCCTAACATCACAGAAAACCGCACACCGCCGCATGTGTGCGTGCCATGGTCAGCACCGAATGAGCTTTAGTGGAAAAGAGAAAATAAAGGATCTCGCGATCCTATATTTGGCCGTGGTTTGCATCCTAGCGCATGCGAAGTAGCAACAAGTATAATATATAATAATAATAATCAAGTTTAACACATTCCCAAATCCCACACACACATCCATCCACCATTCCATCCATCCCATCCACACATCACCACACCTCACACCCCACACACCACACCCCACCACGCTTCACGTGGCCGGCAAGACGACTCCCTCTCGTCGCCTCAACGACCCGCAGCCTCCCGGGCTCACGGTCGGATGTAACATACCCATATCCCAAGAAAGGCGTAAGACTCCTCTCCTAGTCAAGCAAGCATCACACGGATCGGTCCATAGCCGACGAGTCAGCTATGTATCGATCGATCAACCATACACTCTGCAGAGGTTTCACTATTCCACAAGATAGCCATCATCGATGCGGCCACACCTAGGCAGATTCCGATCGCCATAAGCCTAGAATGGATACCATCCCGTCACTCGACCTCCCGGCCGCCGAGACCGTGAACATAGTACCAGGCCAAAAGGGTCACTATGTGGTTAAGGAGGGTGTGGGCTCCACCCGTACCTCCCGACACTATCCGCTTACACCCGACGTTAATGGCATCCATACTACCATATGGTTAGACCGGCTCCCTCCCATTGGAGAGCGAGTGGAAAGTAAGGCGTCCAATGATCCGGTCACTAGCACACAAGTCCTTAGGTATTGGCCGAGCCGATGTCTCCCCGTATGGGCTAATCTTTACCGTGCCGCCACGGCACCCCTTTCCAAGGCTCCACCCCAAGGAGCTCACACCAAGGACACCTCAATCCAAACCAGCTTACCCGCCACAGTACTCACAAAGCGGGGATACCTGTGCCGTATCCCCTCGGCAAGACTCGCTCGAAGCTCGTCGTAATCCTCCGTCCGGCCGACTCAACCTCACCACACACCCAAGACTCACGCAAGACACCGCTCATCACCATAACCACAAGTCCGGCATCCCAAGCCAAACCATTCCTGGGGTTCACCACCCGCACCACGTATACAATGCGAAGTGGAGTTATAATAAGTATGGTGATAATAAATGCAAGCACGCGAAGGGCGGTAATATATATAAGTGCGAGCGCAAGGCTGGGTAACATGGTAAAAGGGCTTCGAACAAGGTAAATATAGCTCAGGCAATATCATGCATCATATACTAGCAAAGGAATAAATATAAAGCGCTAGCAGTTCTAGACATGCAATGTCTAATAGGATCCTCTAAAATAAAGGTGCTGCCATGACACCTGCGATGTCGAGGAAGTAGTGGTACAAGTCCGACAGTAGTGGTACAAGTCCTCCGTAGTCGTACAGCGGATCTCCACCTCACGTCCTTAGGTCGCTCCTTTCCCGAATCGACTCTGAAACCGAAACGTAATAGTCGCGTTAGCGACTCCTATAGAAGCCACAAAGAAGCAAATGAAATATAGAAGAACCAAATGCACTCAAACATAATCTCAAACTGTAGCTCTTGATTTTAGATGAATTTCCATATAAAGATCATAATTTTTGGAGCTCGTGTGAATAAGTTATGAATTTTTGAAGTTTAATCAATATTCTGAAAAGATAAATGGCTGATAAACAAGAGGCCGACACGTGGCATCACAGGGACCCGCCACGTGTCGCAGAGAGGGCGGCTGAGTTGGCGACCGACCGCGACATGGCGATGACGTGGCACCGACAAAGGGGGCCGGTGACGTCATCGCCGACGGCGCCGGATCGGGTCAACGGCCCAATGGGCCGATAATGGGCCGATAATGGGCCGATGGGCCGGACTGGGCCGGGCCGGGCCTGACACGTGTCACTCTCAGGCTGCGCCACGTCGGCGCCTGGATCTAGGCTGGGCTCGATCTGGGTCTTGTCCACGGCTGCGGTTTGGTTGGCGGCTCACGGTGGACCGGATGCTACTGGTCCATAGACCACAGCATGGTGCACCGTGGACGAGGTCCATTTACTGATTCCCATCTCTCGGTCTATATGCTCCAGGTCCACGGCGTCCTGGTTAGGTGGGGCTCTGGCTCACGTAGGCGGTACACCGTGCACCCGTGCATGGGGTCCCACCGGGCCGCCCACCCGGTCCATGAGGACAGGTCCATCTCCTCCCGACCCTTTCTTCTCCATCTCATCCCCATCCTCCTGCTTCTCGCTCTGGTCCGCGACGGACATGGCCGGCGGCTTGGTGGCGCGTTCAGGCGCCGCGGCGGGGCTCCGGTCCATCCATCGAGCGCACCGGTCTCACGAGGTCATGCGTGGTCCATCGGGGTGCTCGAGAATGGCGGCGGGGCGTCCCAGCGTGGCCGGCCGCGGCAACAGCAGCACCGCCGCAAAGGCGGCCGACGGCGAGGGCCAAGCGGGCGGCTTGGTCCAAATTGAGGGTGCGGTTCGTTGATTGGGGGCGTCAGGTTCGCGTTTGGCTCGCCAAAAGTGGCCACGACGCACAGCGACGCGTGACATACGGCAGCGGCGCGCGGCGGCGCACAGCGGCGCGCGGCACGGCGTCAAAGCGGCGCCAAGGCTTCATCTTCAAGCATCATCTCCACCATCCGAGGGTGCCACGGCGTGTAGCAGCCCGCGGCGCGGCTCAACGGCGCGGTCTCGACAGTCGAGACGGCCGGAGCCGGCCGGCGCAAGTGCGCCGCGGTGGCGCTCCCGGAGCGCCCCGCGCGGACGTATCCATCGGTGGCGAGGTCTGGGAGGTTCCTCCCGCGGCTATCTCCTCCCGCTGGTGTGCGCATGGGATGCACCCCCACCGCGGTGGTTGAGTAGCCGGGGCCAGCGTGTCCGAGGGTGTCTAGGTGGCCGGTGACGGCGGCGCACCGTGGCATGGCGTGGGCGCGGCGGCGATATGGCGGGCAGGTCTTCCCGACGTATGGTGGCGTCGGGCATCCGTTGGGCCAGGGCTGGGCGCGTGTGCGTGCGGTGCTTGTGTCCACGAGCCGGCAAGGCTCCGGCCTACGCGTTCCCGGCATGGGATGCCATGGCCGTTCTTAAAGCAGGTCCGAGGGGTTGGAAAGAAGCACGTCGGCACTCACCTACGCGGTCGGGGAAAAAGAATCGGGGCAGTGCGACGGCGGTGGTTTGGCAAGCTCTTGCGGTAGCAGTCGGACGGCGTCTTGCTCCTCTTCTTCCCCGGTGAACTCCCTTCTCCGACAAGGTCCGGTGCATGCACGGTTCCGGCGACGGGCTTCTCTCCTGGCTCCTCCCTCCTCCTCTCTTCTTCCTCCACTCAATTTCTTCCTTCTCTTCTTGGTGGAACTGGTGGGTGATCAAGGAGCGGCGGCGGCGTCTTTGGAACCCTAAGGCGCCGGGGTGTTCCTTTTATGGCACGGCGGCGAGGTGGTAGGTACAGCGGACGGCCCATGATCGTGGGGCTCGATCCGGTGGCTCCGGATGCTCCCAGGGGTCGCTGTTAGGGCCCAGAGGGTCCCGGTTGGCAGTGGAGTTCTCCACCCGGCTTCGCGGGCAAGGAATTGGGCGACCGCGGGAACATTGGCATGTGCGCCCGCAGCCGTTGCGCGCGAGGGCGAAATCCCCACGCCGCGAGTGCGTTCTTGTCGTCGAGCCGGTCGGCTCCGGTTGGCATCGCGTCGACGTGACGCGCCCGAGCCAAGGAATCGAATCCGAGGCGAGGACTCGCTTGGCGGTGAAGCCTTTCCCGCTCGCGGTCGAAAACAGAGAAGGCGAGGGGGAAGTGGCTTATGACGTGCGGGGGGGCCAAGGGGGTCGGGTCGTCGCCCGCCGGCCTCGGCTTTGTCTTCAAGCGAGCCGAGCGGCCGCGCGTCGTCCTTGTTCGGTGGCCCGCTTGCCGTCGTGGGCCGAGAGACAGCGAGAGAGAGGGCTAGCGGGCCCGGCGGGTTGGTTGGGTTGGGCCGGGCTTGGTTGGATTCGTATGGCGAGGTGGGAGGAAAGGAATCGGGCCAGCAGGCCAAGATGGGCCGGTAGAAAATGGAAAAAAAGAGAAGAGAGAGGCCGGTTCGGGTGCAAGAGGGAGAGCAGGCCGAGAGGGGTCATGGGCCGAGTTAGCAGGCTGGAATGGCCTTTGCTTTTTCCCTTATTTATCCTTTCTTTTCTTTCCCTATTTTGATTTTTGTAGGTACACATATGCATTATGTTTTGTACCATTTGAAAAATATTCCATGGTGGTCATAAAGGTCATAGGATATGTTGGGGTATTATTTCCCCATAATACTTTGTATATGTATTTGCAAAGTGTGTTTGTTGATTTGATATCAATACAAAAGAAATCCCAATAAAATCCAAATCACTCATAAATAGTTTGAGGTGCAAGAAGATGATGCATACTTATCTTGTATTTGGACATGTGATGACGACTAAGGCTCAAGTAGGTCTCACTAGTGATTAAGATATGATGGTTCTCTATGTGACGTTTCATTCCTTCTAGAGCTAGCACTAGATACTCTAATTAGGCTAGCTAGACATCTAGATCACGGTGGACAACTTGGTAGTCATACCTCGCCTAGTTGCTAAACATACCCTATATATATCACTGGGGCGACCTGGAGGTCTACTAGGTTATAAGCTTAGGGTTTGGGCTTGTTCCTCTAACAGTCAGTAGGTTATCTCACTATGGTGGTCTAGTGGTGTTTATCCATCGGAGTGGCTAAGTAGCTAGTCATGCTGAGTAGGTAGCTCCTACTATCGGGGTATGTGGTTAAGCAACTACCTTCCCAAGAGTAAAGGTATTTTCCTGGGTTGGCATGATGTCACTAATCTCCAATCTACTAGGGTCAAGTAGCTAGTCACTTGGAGTAGATCGGTTCCATTATCATGGCTTACGGTTCAGGACCAATGCTCCCCTATGTGGAGTCATTGGCATAGGTTCAAGTCACTATGTCATGGGTTAGTGTGATAAAGACGACCACTAGCTAACTCTAGTTAGGCTGTAGTTGGTTGTAGGGTTTATACCATGGGTAGGTGTACATGTATACACTATGCACCATGGTGACATTGCTACTAATTCTAGCATAGGATCATTAGGGTCTAGGTTCATATCCTAGGGGCTATCACTAGGGTATACCAAATTGAGTGGTTGGTCATGGACTCTCATCCTTAAGTATATGGGGTTTCCCTAAGGTCCTAATCACATGTGGCTTAAGGACTATATTAAGACACATGTGATGTTGTTGCATCGCAATGCTTAACAACTAAACAAAGGTACTTGTATGCGAACTAATAGGGTTTCGTACAAGACAGTGCAACAAACAAAGGTTTATTTAGAAAAAATTTTGTAGTTCGGATTTTTGGGATGTTACAAATCCTACCCCTTATCGAATCTCGTCCCCGAGATTTAAGGTGTGTAGTACTCTACGAAGTAGTAAGGTGACACTTATCCATGAATCTGACTTCCAGTTCCTCATAGCTTGAAGTAGTTGCTCCACCGAGTTGCAGGAGTGAGTAGCAGAGTCTTGATTTCTTTGTCTAGATCCTTAGTCGATCTCGAGGGTTTACAAAAAGATACTTCAACGATGATCGAGGAGTTGTCACAGTAGGATGTTTCATCGCAGGGTTTAGTATGTGGGAGGAGCACATATTAGTTTAGGCTATATCATGTCTTCCTAAATTTCAGAGGTGCGGTTTAGGCTCCTGATTTCGATCCAGGGTCCAGTGGGTTATGAGCCCACCACGCTTCCGCTGCGCTGCTCTGATAGGCGTAGTTGCTATTTGCTTTACTTGGTGACTCGATCCAAATTTTGTACAGGGTATCCAAGATGCATACGCAATTCTAGAGTTATCGGTCGGGGCTGTCGTTCATTGAACCCTCATCGTCATGATGATTTTCTAAAATCTTATTTTAAAATAGATGGTGATTTTGTAGGCCTTGAAGCCCAAGGGAGATTTTGAAGAGGTTTGAAATCGAGCGTGTTTTAAAATCAAATAGTTTTGAAACATGGTTTTACTCTTCAAACAAAGCGTGACTCTTTTTCAATCATTTGAAACACGGGTAGTTTGAAAATGGTTCACAATTACTTTGCTCGTTTTGTGAAACTTGGTTTTCACAATCAAACAAAACCTTTTTACAATTATTTTGTTTAGCAAACGTGTTGCAAAACATTTTGAAGATGAACTTTATTTAAAATAAGTTTGGCTCCTTGGTTGAAATCAAAAGATTTTAAAATAAAACTTGGGCCATTTTTAGTTTGCAAGCATTTTATCAAAGGTTGATGTGCAAAGTAAAACTTTTGTTTCGAAATGAAAGACTTTCGCGCATGTTTTGAAAACGCCGGCTTTCCAATGCACTCGGGAGATAGATTTTTTAAATCAGATTAGGCAGAGATACCTATATCCCGGAGATCTTGGAATCATTCACAAGTGTTCTTGTACAGAAGGAAAAATCCTTGTATTTAGTGATAAGATGAACTCTCATACAATCTTGAAGACATGTTCAAACATGTTACATCGATAAGATTGAACACTTGACTACATGCTTAGCGAGTATCATTGTCTAGATTGAGGACAGGAGTTGTAGTAGGGGTAGTCTTTCTTTCGGGCACTTGGCGATCATGTGGCCCATTTTGTCGCATCCATAGCGGGTGATAAACACGCTACTTGTGATTGCCACGAGGTTCTTTATACCAAGGTTCTCGAATTGCGAGTGGTCTTCATTCCTTTGATGTCGATCCCCGAGGTTAGAGTGGTCGGATCCATAGTAAGTGAACGGCACACCGCCCGTAGAAGTAGGTGCGTGCGTTCCACATACTTCTCGAGCCCGGGTACGATATGAGTCCGTGATTGCTCTCATTTGTCGTACTAGTGAGCCACTGAATGATCCATCAATGCGGCATCTCTTCCTTCCATCGACTATTTCATACTCGAGGAGGTCTTCTTCTATCTCAATTGCCTTGTTAATTACTTCTTCAATGGTGTGGTAGGTGCTTCCGGAAGGACCATTCGGATGCTATCGTTTAGGCCCCTACGGTAGTAGAACAACATATCTTTCTTAGAGTCACGCACGGTGGTGCATAACGCAACATGCGGTTGAAGCGGATGTTGTACTCGTGAACACTTCCTGTTCCTTGCCTTACGCTTCGAATCTCTCTTTTCAAGTCTTCCATTGCATCATCTGGCACATAGTGTTTGCGAAAGGCTTCGCTGAACTCTCTCCATGAGATGTTGGTTGGGCATCTTGTTGTAAGGGTCATAAGGATTAGGAGTCATGTGCAAGTGACATGATTTATTAACAATTTTTAACTTGAGTTAGATGATTTAAACAATTTAAAAACATTTAAATCTATCCTACACTCATACAAAGAAGCATGAAGAACCATAAAATCCGATAAAAACCAAGCACTCATTACATTGGGTTTATTACAAAGCGATATCCTTGGTAGCTACGCCAAGAGATCCGTGGAGAAAACGTACTACACGTAAGTAGCTTAACATGGTAGACATTCTACTCTATTCATGGCTCAACTTCTAGCTATACATGGCTTATTCTAATCATCCTCTTCCTACCCCCTTATCATGATGAGTCTTGTCTAGGAAACCAGATAGGTGGGGTTGAAGAACTTTCTTCCATCTACATGGTTGGGCATGAGTCAGGTACTTTCTCTATGTACATTGATGAACTTTTTCCCATTACCCTATGGCACTTCTAAAGGCATCGAGGGCACGGGGTAATAGACGGCATGAGGCCATGCTCGAAGAGTTCGTACGCATGAATAGCCATGTGGACAACAGGTTGCACATCAGTAAGGCTGTGTCTTCTACCTTAGGAATGGTACAAGGTTTTGGTACGACATTTCTTTTCCTAGGAGATTCTACAGGGTCATCATATAGTAGACTACGGCTCTTCTAGGCACTACCTATTTGTGGCACGTCTATTGTCGTGGGTTCTGACTCTTGAAGCACTTCTTGTAGAACTTGGGCGTATCCATCATGGTACTTGAGGTAGAAGGCATGCTTCTAATAGATCACCATCATTTGCATTGGAGTCCAAGAACATGGTTAGCAAGTCCATTATAAGAGGTAAGCCATGCACGAAATAGTGCAAGGTCGGTAATATAACCGAAAGAAGGGCTGACTCATCCTATTCTATCGTCCAATCCTAAGGGTCTCGTCCTAGGGTCAAGCAAGGAGCTGATACCAACTGAAACATCCTCAATTTTCCGCGAAGGGAAAATCCACAGAATGATATACAACAGTTGATAATCAATCCCATACATCGAATTCTGAGAATACAGAGTACAAGTAGAAGGGTTTACATTAATAATTACAACGCCACACTTTGGCGCAAACAATGTATTTCTAACATCCAAAACAGCTTGCGAAGGTGGAAGTATAACGCGGAAGCAGCTTCAAACTCCAACTTGAGCGCAGCACGAGACCTTCTAATCCTTTCAACCCTAACATCACAGAAAACCGCACACCGCGGATGTGTGCGTGCCATGGTCAAGACCGAATGAGCTTTAGTGGAAAAGAGAAAATAAAGGGATCTCGCGATCCTATATTTGGCCGTGGTTTGCATCCTAGCGCATGCGAAGTAGCAACAAGTATAATATATAATAATAATAATCAAGTTTAACACATTCCCAAATCCCACACACACATCCATCCACCATTCCATCCATCCCATCCACACATCACCACACCTCACACCCCACACACCACACCCCACCACGCTTCACGTGGCCGGCAAGACGACTCCCTCTCGTCAGGCCTCAACGACCAGCCTCCCGTGCTCACGGTCGGATGTAACATACCCATATCCCAAGAAAGGCGTAAGACTCCTCTCCTAGTCAAGCAAGCATCACACGGATCGGTCCATAGCCGACGAGTCGCCTATGTATCGATCGATCAACCATACACTCGCAGAGGTTTCACTATTCCACAAGATAGCCATCATCGATGCGGCCACACCTAGGCAGATTCCGATCGCCATAAGCCTAGAATGGATACCATCCCGTCACTCGACCGGCGCCGAGACCGTGAACATAGTACCAGGCCAAAAGGGTCACTATGTGGTTAAGGAGGGTGTGGGCTCCACCCGTACCTCCCGACACTATCCGCTTACACCCGACGTAATGGCATCCATACTACCATATGGTTAGACCGGCTCCTCCCATTGGAGAGCGAGTGGAAAGTAAGGCGTCCAATGATCCGGTCACTAGCACACAAGTCCTTAGGTATTGGCCGACAGCCGATGTCTCCCCGTATGGGCTAATCTTTACCGTGCTGCCACGGCACCCCCTTTCCAAGGCTCCACCCCAAGGAGCTCACACCAAGGACACCTCAATCCAAACCAAGCTTACTCCGCCACAGTACTCACAAAGCGGGATACCCAGGCCGTATCCCTCGGCAAGACTCGCCGAAGCTCGTCGTAATCCCCGGTCCGGCCGACTCAACCCTCACCACACACCCAAGACTCACGCAAAGACACCGCTCATCACCATAACCACAAGTCCGGCATCCCAAGCCAAACCATTCCTGGGGTTCACCACCCGCACCACGTATACAATGCGAAGTGGAGTTATAATAAGTATGGTGATAATAAATGCAAGCACGCAGGGCGGTAATATATATAAGTGCGAGCGCAAGGCCGGGTAACATGGTAAAAGGGCTTCGAACAAGGTAAATATAGCTCGTGCAATATCATGCATCATATACTAGCAAATGAATAAATATAAAGCGCTAGCAGCTCTAGACATGCAATGTCTAATAGGATCCTCTAAAATAAAGGTGCTTGCCATGACACCCGATGTCGAGGAAGTAGTGGTACAAGTCCGACAAGGTAGTGGTACAAGTCCTCCGTAGTCGTACGCGGATCTCCACCTCACGTCCTTAGGTCGCTCCTTTCCCGAATCGACTCTGAAACCGAAACGTAATAGCCGCGTTAGCGACTCCTATAGAATCCACAAAGAAGCAAATGAAATATAGAAGAACCAAATGCACTCAAACATAGTCTTAAACTGTACATCTCGATTTTAGATGAATTTCCATATAAAGATCATGTTTTTCGGAGCTCGTATGAATAAGTTATGAATTTTGGAAGTTTATGCGATATTCCGAAAAAGATAAATAGCTGATAAACCAGAGGCCGACACGTGGCATCACAGGGACCCGCCACGTGTCGCAGAGAGGACGGCTGAGTTGGCGACCGACTGCTGACATGGCGATGACGTGGCACCGACAAAGGGGGTGGACGCATCGCCGACGACGTCGTTGACCGGGTCAACGGCCCAATGGGCCGATAATGGGCCGATGGGCCGGACTGGGCCGGGCCGAGCCTGACACGTGTCACTCTCAGGCTGCGCCACGTCGGTGCCTGGATCTAGGCTGGGCTCGATCTGGGTCTTGTCCACGGCTGCGGTTTGGTTGGCGGCTCACGGTGGACCGGATGCTACTGGTCCATAGACCACAGCATGGTGCACCGTGGACGAGGTCCATTTACTGATTCCCATCTCTCGGTCTATATGCTCCAGGTCCACGGCGTCCTGGTTAGGTGGGGCTCTGGCTCACGTAGGCGGTACACCGTGCACCCGTGTACGGGGTCCCACCGGTCGCCACCCGGTCCATGAGGACAGGTCCATCTCCTCCCCGACCCTTTCTTCTCCATCTCATCCCCATCCTCCTGCTTCTCGCTCTGGTCCGCGACGGACATGGCCGGCGGCTTGGTGGCGCGTTCAGGCACCGCGGCGGGGCTCCGGTCCATCCATCGAGCGCACCGGTCTCACGAGGTCATGCGTGGTCCACCGGGGTGCTCGAGAATGGCGGCGGGCGTCCCAAGCGTGGCCGGCCGCGGCAACAAGAAGACCGCCGCAAAGGCGGCCGACGGCGAGGGCCAAGCGGGCGGCTTGGTCCAAATTGAGGGTGCGGTTCGTTGATTGGGGCGTCGGAGTTCGCGTTTGGCTCGCCAAAGTGGCCACGACGCACACGCCGACGCGCGACATACGGCAGGCGCGCGGCGGCGCACAAGCGGGCGCGCGGCGGCACAATGGCGCGCGGCGGCGCACGGGTGCGCGGCACGGCGTCAAAGCGCGCCAAGGCTTCATCTTCAAGCGTCATCTCCACCATCCGAGGGTGCCACGGCGTGTAGCAGCCCGCGGCGCGGCTCAACGGCGCGGTCTCGATGCCGAGACGGCCGGAGCCGGCCGGCGCAGTGCGCCCGCGGTGGCGCTCCCGGAGCGCCCGCGGGACGCATCCATCGGTGGCGAGGTCCGGAGGTTCCTCCCGCGGCTATCTCCTCCCGCCGGTGCGCATGGGATGCGCCCACCGCGGTGGTTGAGTAGCCGGGGCCAGCGTGTCCGAGGGTACGGTGTCTAGGTGGCCGGTGACGGCGGCGCACCGTGGCATGGCGTGGCCGCGGCGGCGATATGGCGGGCAGGTCTTCCCGACGTATGGTGGCGTCGGGCATCCGTTGGGCTGGCCGGGCGCGTGTGCGTGCGGTGCTTGTGTCCACGAGCCGGCAAGGCTCCGGCCTACGCGTTCCTCGGCATGGGACGCCATGGCCGTTCTAAAGCAGTCCGAGGGTTGGAAAGAAGCACGTCGGCACTCACTCAACGCGGTCGGGGAAAAAGAATCGGGCAAGTGCGACGGCGGTGGTTTGGCAAGCTCTTGCGGTAGCAAGGTCGGCGTCTTGCTCCTCTTCTTCTTCCCCGGTGAACTCCCTTCTCCGACAAGGTCCGGTGCATGCACGGTTCCGGCGACGGGCTTCTCTCCCCGGCTCCTCCTCCTCCTCCTCTTCTTCCTCCACTCAATTTCTTCCTTCTTCTTGGTGGAACCGTGGGTGATCAAGGAGCGGCGGCGTCTTTGGAACCCTAAGGCGCCGGGTGTTCCTTTTATGGCACGGCGGCGAGATGGTAGGTACAGCCGGACGGCCCATGATCGTGGGCTCGATCCGGTGGCTCCGGATGCTCCTGTGGGTCGCCGTTAGGGCCCGGAGGGTCCCGGTTGGCGTGGAGTTCTCCACCCGGCGCGGGCAAGGAATCGGGCGACCGCGGGGAACATTGGCATGTGCGCCCGACGGCCGTTGCGCGCGAGGGCGAAATCCCCACGCCGCGAGTGCGTTGCCGTCGAGCGGCGGCTCCGGTTGGCATCGCGTCGACGTGGACGCGCCCGAGCCAAGGAATCGAATCCGAGGCGAGGACTCGGCTTGGCGGTGAAGCCTTTCCCGCTCGCGGTCGAAACAGAGAAGGCGAGGGGAAAGTGGCTTATGACGTGCGGGGCCAGCGGGTCGGGTCGTCGCCCGCCGAAGCCCGGCTTTGTCTTCAAGCGAGCCGAGCGGGCCGCGCTGCGTCCTTGTTCGGTGGCCGGTTGCCGTCGTGGCCGAGAGACACAAAGAGAGAGAGGGCTAGCGGTGCCGCCGGGTTGGTTGGGTTGGGCCGGCCGGTTGGATTCGTATGGCGAGGCGGGAGGAAAGGAATCGGGCCGCAGCCAAGATGGGCCGGTAGAAAATGGAAAAAAGGAGAAGAGAGAGGCCGGTTCGGGTGCAAGAGGGAGAGCAGGCCGAGAGGGGTCATGGGCCGAGTTAGCAGGCTGGAATGGCCTTTGCTTTTTCCCTTATTTATCCTTTTCTTTTCTTTCCCTATTTTGATTTTTGTAGGTACACATATGCATTATGTTTTGTACCATTTGAAAAATATTCCATGGTGGTCATAAAGGTCATAGGATATGTTGGGGTATTATTTCCCCATAATACTTTGTATATGTATTTGCAAATGTGTTTGTTGATTTGATATCAATACAAAAGAAATCCCAATAAAATCCAAATCAATCATAAATAGTTTGAGGTGCAAGAAGATGATGCATACTTATCTTGTATTTGGACATGTGATGACGACTAAGGCTCAAGTAGGTCTCACTAGTGATTAAGATATGATGGTTCTCTATGTGACGTTTCATTCCTTCTAGAGCTAGCACTAGATACTCTAATTAGGCTAGCTAGACATCTAGATCACGGGTGGACAACTTGGTAGTCATACCTCAGTCTAGTTGCTAAACATACCCTATATATATCACTGGGGCGACCTGGAGGTCTACTAGGTTATAAGCTTAGGGTTTGGGCTTGTTCCTCTAACAGTCAGTAGGTTATCTCACTATGGTGGTCTAGTGGTGTTTATCCATCGGAGTGGCTAAGTAGCTAGTCATGCTGAGTAGGTAGCTCCTACTATCGGGGTATGTGGTTAAGCAACTACCTTCCCAAGAGTAAAGGTATTTTCCTGGGTTGGCATGATGTCACTAATCTCCAATCTACTAGGGTCAAGTAGCTAGTCACTTGGAGTGGATCGGTTCCATTATCATGGCTTACGGTTCAGGACCAATGCTCCCCTATGTGGAGTCATTGGCATAGGTTCAAGTCACTATGTCATGGGTTAGTGTGATAAAGACGACCACTAGCTAACTCTAGTTAGGCTGTAGTTGGTTGTAGGGTTTATACCATGGGTAGGTGTACATGTATACACTATGCACCATGGTGACATTGCTACTAATTCTAGCATAGGATCATTAGGGTCTAGGTTCATATCCTAGGGGCTATCACTAGGGTATACCAAATTGAGTGGTTGGTCATGGACTCTCATCCTTAAGTATATGGGTTTCCCTATAGGTCCTAATCACATGTGGCTTAAGGACTATATTAAGACACATGTGATGTTGTTGCATCGCAATGCTTAACAACTAAACAAAGGTACTTGTATGCGAACTAATAGGGTTTCGTACAAGACAGGCAACAAACAAAGGTTTATTTAGAAAAAAATTTTGTAGTTCGGATTTTTGGGATGTTACAAACTTCCCAAAACTTGCAAGAAAAAACGTCGGCTCGAAGGCCGACATCCACATTTGGGGCACGATGGCCCACTCATCCACTAACCCGGCACGAAGGCCATCAACACAGATATGGCACGATGGCCGACAACCCTAGAGCTTTACCTTCTCCTCCGGCGACACGCGGGGACGAACGTCGACGGACGGCGTGGAAGAACGGCAAAGAACGGCCTCCTCCTTCTCCTCCTCTCTTCTCCTTCTTCTTCCTCCCTTCTCCTTCTCCTTCTTCTTCTTCCTCCCTTCTCCTTATTCTTCCTCCTCTTTCTCCCTTCTTCTTCTTCCTCCTTTCCTGCTGCCTTTTCTTCCTCCTCCTCCCTTCTTCTTTTTCTTCTTCTTCTTCCTCCCTTCTCCTTTCTCTCCTCCTCCTTCTCCCCTTCACGAATGGGGCGGCGGCGGCAGTGAGCGGCGGGCGGCGCGCGGGGAGTAGCGGGCGGGGTGGTGGGGGAGTGGCGGCGGGGCGAGGTGGAGCGGAAAGCGGAGCGGCGGAAGCTGGGGGTGCCAAGGCGCGCAGCGGCGGCGCTGGCGGGGTCGGGTCACGCGAGATG
Source organism: Themeda triandra (assembly GCA_018135685.1). Classification (NCBI taxonomy): domain Eukaryota; kingdom Viridiplantae; phylum Streptophyta; class Magnoliopsida; order Poales; family Poaceae; genus Themeda; species Themeda triandra. Next base: position 1,726 of record JAENPR010000908.1, on the reverse strand, counting down.
GGGGAGATGGGAATGGGATGGGGACAAGTTAGGGTTAGGATGGGCCGGGCCTTTTTTTTTAATTTTCGGCTTCTTTGCCGACAGCCCAGATCCGGCCGTCGGCAAAGAAATTTTCTTTTAAAAAAACCCTTCGCCGACAAACTTGACGTGGAACCGTGTCGGCGGAAGATGCTTTGCCGACGCATCCAAGTGCAAATGGCAAAGAAAGTTTGCATTTTTTTTGTTTTTCTATCCAATTTTTTTCTAGGTCCTTCCTACTATAATTAAATCTCAAATTCAAAACTTGGGATGTTTTGAGTTATTTAGCTATATTTTGTTAATTTTTTTCCTTCACTTTAATTTTCCCGCATTATTCAAATTTGAACCGCAGTGCGTGAAATAATGAAACTTTGGCCTTCGAAAAATCATATTCATGGGAGTGTGTTTTAAGGCCGTGTCCCAAATCTCACCCAAAATTTCGAAGTCTTTGTCCACGTAACACGACCATCCACGAGTGGTACAAGTGTTTTTTAATCATATAAAATCCAAACGAAGTCAAAAAATCACGAAACTTGTCGGGGTGTCGTGTTATCGCATGTGGAAGCTGTGATCACATGTGGTGATGTCTAGGTTTTGAGCATCTGATGCCGCAACTTGCTCCAAACTTTTTAAAATTTTTATCGTAGCCTCCACATGCGATAACACGACAGCCCGACAAGTTTCGTGATTTTTCGACTTCGTTTGTATTTTATAGAATTAAAAAACACTTGTACCACTCGTGGATGGTCGTGTTACGTCGACAAGGACTTGAAACTTTTGGGTGAGATTTGGGACACGGCCTTAAAACACACTCCCCAACATGAATATCATGTTTCGAAGGCCGAAGTTTCATTATTTCATGCACCTGCAGTTCAAATTTGAATAATGCGGGAAAATTCAAGTTAAGGAAAAAAATTAACGAAATATAGCTAAATGTTGCCAAAAGGGTCCAAATTCAAACATGTGCTTGTAAACAATGTATCAAGGCAACGAAAAAAGTTTGAAGTCAAAATTCGAAAAAAAATTAATACTCTTTGCCGACAGCATACAGATGCTGTCGGCAAAGACCATCCTTCGCCGACAGCATACATATGCTGTCAGCAAAGAACATATTCGCCGACAGTGTGCAGATGCTGTCGGCATACTTTGCCGACAGTGGCGATGGCGCGGTCGTGCGAAGCGAAGAAACGGCGACGCACCGCTTTGCCGGCGCTTCACGCCACAATACGCTTTACTCGACAGGTTCTTCGCCCGATAGCCGGTCTTCGCCAACGAGACCATGGATCCGGGTTGTCGGCAAGATTTCTTTCCTCGGACTTTGACTTCGATCCGGGAAAGAGCCGGTTCGCCGATAGCCCGACTTCTTGGCATCGGCAAACCCTAAATTGTCGCAATCGCGCGATTTCGATAGTGATAAGGAATCCAAGCCCAAGTGGGTGCATATTGCGTTACGATTTCAGTCGTCTTTGTAACGTGGTTCATTTTTCTTTTTGGCAAGAATGTATCGCATATTTCGCATGTGTTGGACCAGCCTTACTAGTAGATTTGGGTAGGAATGAAATGATACGAGTGAAAACGAATCATTTATACTGCGATTTACAATGCTACGGTTGTCGAACTTTTTCCCCGCCATTGATCGAGTAGCTAGCTCAAAACCAAATTACGGCGGCATGCAAAGCAGTGATATGCATGCGTGTTCTCGATCAGG